>ML280115.1:39527-64588 GCA_005239495.1 Nicotiana undulata | reverse complement strand
ATATATATATATATATATATATATATATATATATATATATATATATATATATATAAAAAAAATTGGGTAGCACCACTGCATAGAAAGATGGACCAATTTACTCGCTTAATTAGCGAGCAGAAACGGGTGTTTGGATTGGCTTTTAAGCTGATCAAATCAGCTTTTACGTTTTTTTTTTGTTTTTTTTTTTTTAGTATTTGAAAAAAATTAAAAAGTACTTGAAATAAGTTAAAAACTTCTTAAAACAAGTCAAAAGCAACCTCAACTTATTACTTTTTCTACTAAAAATTGCTTTTTTAAGCCAATCCAAACGGGCTCTCACTCCTTGACCTGACTTGGTGTCGATTTTTAGCGGAAAAGAGAAAGGAATGGATTTTAAATATAATGTGATCAAGCGAAGTGACCGAAAGAAATGTTGAATTGATTCAATACTGAATCTCATATCTCATGGAGACGACTAATGGTAAGGGATGCATTTTTCGTTCTTCTAAAATTTTGCTGATACTTCTTATTTTATCACTTTGCTAAGTTCTTTTTATTTTCCTTGTACTAATAATATTCATAACTTTAAAATCTTAGATTCGTCACTAACAGTATATAACTACTGTACTCCATCACAAATAACAACATTTTCCTATACATAAGGATCCAAAGGAAATAGTGAAAGTGTATATATACCTTTAGGCTGGAGATTGTTGTAACCCTGCCAAAATGAAGAAAAAAACACACATTATTAAAAGCGTTTGACGAAACAAAAACTACATTATTAGGATTGTTGCACAAATAGCCGGCTAGATTCAATGTTTACTTTTTCTAGTCAGTATATATAGATTATACATCAATTATACATATTTATATATAAGTTATACATGAATTATACATGTAGTATACATCTGTCGACTATTTTTAGTTTAAAAGTCCGGGTGAGTGACTATTTGGGTTAATTTTTTCCAATGGGGACTAATGAATAATGATCATAAACATATATATACCTCAACCATATTGGAGAAAGTGAGCAATATCAAGAACATTGACAGAAGCAACAAGAAGCTAACATTGTATCCACTCTTTGCCATATTCTTCTTCTCTTCAAAAGGAACTAAACTGAGTATTTTGCTTTAGTAATGAAGATAACAAAAAAAGATATAATAAGAAGAGAAGAATGAAAATGGTGGAAGTAGAAGAAGTGAAGTGAGAATATTTATAGAGGGATTCAAAAAAAAAATTACAAAAAGTGGCGAATATTAGGGCGTGAAAATGGGACCAAACCACAAGAAAAGTCCATGTTATAATTGATTGATAATTATGAAAAAGGATAAGCGTTGAAAGCGCCGTGTTTGCTGTGTGATAATTTTGTCAAACTTTTTTTAGCAATATGTTTGTTGAGTCGTTTTCTTGGATCTTGAAATATTAAAGACAAATAGAATTCCATTAATTTCTTATGTTGCTTTCCTTCCTCTCTAATATTTTCTGAATGCACCAACCAGGGTAGTAGTGAGGTGATAAGTACTCCTTCATTCTTAACCAGAAGTCTCGAGTTCGGACCCCTGTGTATGGAGTTTCCTTTGTTAAGAAGCGCTTTACCCCCAATATGGAACTTTCAGGCGCGAATCCGAATTAGTCGGGCCCCAATATGTGTACCGAATACCGAGTGACAAATCAAAAAGATATTTCTCAAAGCTGCCAAAATGGATGATATTTGTCCAAATTAAGAGTAAATTTCCCTAATGACCGGTCATTCAAGTTAAGGTTTGTAACACAAAAAATACTTTTTTGTTATAAAATAATAAAAGAAGAAGAACAATATTGCAGAGAAAGAGAGAGAGAATTTTTATTGAACTTTGGGATCAATTACAATGGAATATGACCCCTCTATTTATAGAGAAAGAGTGACTTAGCCATAAAGTAATATCCCTAAAATCTCTCTAAAATATAGACATTCACCTTAAATAGAATTATATTTATAACACTCCCCCTTGAATGTCTTTTCAACAAATAATGTACATCGTTAAAACCTTAACTAACAAATCCAATGGGAAATTTTTTTTAGAAAAGAAAAAGAGTACACATGTTTAGAAATACGCCTTTTGGTTGCCTCGTTAAAAACCTTGCAAGGAAAACCCAGTGGGACAAAACCTTGTAAGGAAAAAAGAGTGCAACGCGTATTAACTTCCCCTGATGAGAGCATCAATTCACATCCTTGAGCCTTCGCATCCCAATCTTGTGCACTAGCTTTTTGAAGGTTGACGTCACCAGAGATTTGATGAATAAATCATCCGTATTAACTTCAATGAATATGTATCATTATATATATAATGCCTTCATATAATATCGTGGAATAGACTTTTCAATATCTCCATAGAGGGAAAAATTCTTGCTATCACATTATCATGCTTGTAATTATAGCAAGATACATATGTGCACAAATTGCACTTAGGATATGGTACTTTAGGCCCAAGAGTTCTATATGATTTAAGCAATACCCTTCAGGGATTGTCATATAAGTTAAGTCATATAAGCCATATAATAGACTTTAATTAGATGCATATCAAGTTTTCATGTCATGCTAGACAAATAAGATATCGAAAACTGATTGCACATACCATTGACTTTATACTTTCGAGTGTTTGAACTACATGTCCAAAATTACATGTATTTCATATGAAATCAATTCTATTCGAATTGTGTCTCTTCCATTTGGCCAATATTTTTGTGTTTGTATTCAACAGACTTAAGATCCTCATCTACACTTAGCGCTATCATAGATGTCGACGACAAACATTTTATATCGGTTCCAATCTCCTTATTTTCATATAGACATAATATAGAGAACTCTTCATTAATATATTCAAGTACCTGAATCTCTCCTGAGATTTTATAAAGTGTTATGTCATGTGATCTTCTAGATCACTTGCCTCCTTATTATGATCATTTGCTCATCTTATTTATCAAGAATTTTATTTGAAACCGATTTGTCTATACGCTTTAAGCGTACCATAGACTTTGTCCTTCTAGGACTTAACATAGACATTTGCAATGAGAATATAGTTACTTTCTTTGGGTCAGCAATGACGTCTGGCATGCTTTGTAATATATTGCAAATGAAATATCTTTTTATGAACTTCAAGTTCATATAATGTTATTCGAGGATCTAGATGTACAAATGATAATTCATTTCACGTAACTTTTTCTCAAATGTTTATCATCACTCCCTCTCATGTTAGAAAAACTAACTTGCTTCCTCAACTTTGGGAACCCATCTTTGTTCGTTATGGTGTTAATCAAAATATACACCGCACATCAATAATAATAAGATGGAATTATTTGGTTCCTGACCCTGAACCACTTGTGAGGGGAGAATGTAATATACTTTCGTGTATAACGTATATCAGAATGATGTAGATAACAGTGTTTTCATAAGCAATAGTTTAGCTATTAAGTGAAGGCACTCATTAAATCATTTTTCTAAACGAAACTAGCTTATCAAGATGAACTATCTTGAATAGAAAATCTGGAAATTATGCTCTAAATTAAATTATTGAGCACGTTACCACGCAAACAGCATGTTGCAGGTTAATAATAATTGCACATGTAATCATCTCATAGATGCATATTATGTAGTATACAACTATACATGGTTGGTGAATGAGCCCATATTCACCTTTGATAAATTTCAGAATTCAAGGGATTCAATCCCAATTTTAGTTGGTATAATAATCGCGAGAACAAGCAAAATAAGAGATTCATAAAGAAATTTCTTGTTCTTTAATATTTACCCATATGAATTCTCTTTAATTTTTACACATCATTTAAATTAATATGGCTCAATCAATTATGCCAACTGGATAAATTATCAATATTGATAAAGTTCAGGTTTACACCATGACGTGTGCAATTATCAATAAACTCCAAGTTTATTATGATATGGGTTTTTATATCAACAAATATCCACTTTATTGTGGTATACTTTTATTTGTGTAGTACAAACTGGAGAATAAAGCGGGTAGCTTTTCGCATACATATTACCCCGCTACAAGTTGTAGTAATAGAAGATATTAAATCTTTCTTTTATTTATAGTCTCAATATAACCAATCGTTTTCGCGAATATTTTAGAAACTAAATAAGTTTCTTTGAGACTTACTACGACACAATACATTATTGATAATCAATTTTATTTCTCCAAAGTAGTATAATTGGCTCTTTCAGAGTTTTTCATTAATTTTGTACTACCACATATTCATCAACACCCATATGGTGAATATCTCTTTCAAAGAGAAAGTAATACCATTATGGTCATGGTCAAAATTATATGCAAGATCTATTTCTTGCATTATTGTTGTCATTTAATAATCACATTGCCAAAATATTTTGGCGTACAATATGTACGTGACCAATGACCATTCATGCCATAATAATGACATTATTTCCTTATTTCATCTCAAACCCCTTTCTAGAGGTGAGTGTGGTATATTCACTACCACTAGCACATTCATATTCTTCCAAGAATGAATATGTATTCGAAAATCAGATGTTGTCACATTCACATCATGAATGGACCATAATCACCTATATGTGCTTTATAAAATCTCATGTCAAATCGATGACAAATATTACTTTCACAGAATGCAGGATTATTTTGAGATTCCTTATTATTATCATTACCACAATGATGACGATTATAATTTCGTCTATTGCCACGGCCATATCCATTGATACCTTCACTGTAATACTTTTGTCTTCTTTCAGAATTATCACATATTGCTATCACATTCTCTTAAGAGGAATGAGAATGAAGCAAATTGAATGGGACGAGTTTCCACTTCTTTGGCCATAATCATACATGAATTTGATCATGGTAAGGCATAAAATTTTTAGCACTTCGGGTGGTTATAATTTCTTGCAAACTCTATTAGAGTTATAATCAAAGTTTATTGTCTTTGCTTGCATTTAAAATCAAAATATAGAATTTCAAGAATTTAAAAGAGAAAATAAAGTAAAATTCTTACCTTAAATTCAGAATTTAATCACGAAGGAAGCTCATGGAACAATTGACAGTCATTATGCTCAATCCCAAAGCTTCCACTCAGTTGGTTAGAGTCTCGTGCTAATAACGTGTTATAAAACAATAAAAGAAGAAGAACAATATTGCAGAGAAAGAGAGAGAGGGAATTTTTATTGAATTTTGGGATCAATTACAATGGAATAGGACCCCTCTATTTATAGGGAAAGAGTGACTTAGTCACCAAGTAAAATTTCTAAAATTTCTCTAAAATATAGACATCCACCTTAAATAAAATTCTATTTATAACATTTTCTTACTTTTTTCGTAATTTAAAAGTCATTTTGGTACATCTGAATTAACAACAACAACAACAACTACACAGTATATTCCCACCAAGTGGGGTCTGGGGAGGATAGGATGTACGCAGCCTTACCTCTACCCTAGAAGGGTAGAGAGACTATTTCCGATTGACCCTCGGCTAAGGAAGATGAAGGAAGCCATGACAACAAGTGATAGTAAATGACCGAAAAATAAAAAATTTGGCGGGAAAACTGATGATGCTATTCTAATCCTCTAATTAATAGTAAATGGAACTTTGATCGAAAAATAGGCATCATGTTGTTGGTGTTTCTAAGAGAGGCAAGAGTGTGAAAGAGAAGAATCATGATTGAACCACAACCTTTAAAGAGAAGTTTAGAGTTTTTGTTTGCAACAAATTATTTATGATACAAAAATAAATCGCAACCACAATATAAATATGAAGAAACATAATTTTATTGATAAACGATGTGGGTACAATTCTGATTATCCCTTAATTCTTCTCTCTGATTTGTTATCCGTAATTCGAGGGCCTTATGTAACGACCCGAGCGGTCGTTCCGAGAGTTTTATCCTATTTCCACCATTTCTACTTCTTTAGGTGTTGTTCAATTGTATAGTGTGGTATCGGGTTTGTTGGTTCGGGTTCAAAATGTATTTAGGGAGTCCGTGGTAGAGTTAGGCTTGAATTGGCGAAAATAGGAACTTGGTAATTTCCGGTCAGTAATGGAAAATTTGAGAGCAGGGTCGGAATGGAATTCCGGAAGTTGGAATAGATTTGTGGTGTCATGTTTGACTTGAGTGCAAAATTTTAGGATATCCAGACAAGGTTTGATTGGTTTCGGAGTCAATTGTGAAAATTTATGAGTTTAGAGTTCTTAGGCTTGAATCTGAGATTTGATTGTATGTTTGGTGTTGTTATGAGTGATTCTTGGATTCAATTAAGTTGTAATGATGTTATGGGACGTGTTGATGGGGTTGGTTGAGGCCCCGAGGGCCTCAGATGTGTTTCGGATGGTTAGCGGGTGAGTTAGCTGTTGAAAACAGGTGCTGGTGTTGCTGAGGTGAGTTGCTGGTGTTTTAGGTGTTGGTCTCCGAAGTTGGGAATGCGGACCATGCCGGAATTTCGCGGTCAGCGGAGGGTCATCGCGGGGGCGATAGAATTCCGCGGTCAACGGAGAAGGCTGGCGCAGACAGCGGAAAAGGGACGCAAACCCAGGAGCTGGAAACTTTTCGCGGTCGCGGTGGGAATTCCACGAACCGAGGAGAGTGGGGCGCGTCGACGTTGGATTTTGGAGGTCAACGAACTTAGAATCCAAGGAGTGCACAATAAATACGAGATGCAGGGTTTTATTTTCATATTTTGACCTAGAGAGCTCGAGTAAGTGATTCCAACCCAGTTTTGGCTAAAATACATGATTATAACATTGAATTCATCATTTGATTAGAGAATTGGGATGAAAATAGGGGAAAAATTGTAGAAACTTCATAAATGGATTTTTGAGAGTTGAACATCGATTCGAAGTCGGATTTTGATAAATTTGGTATGGTTGGACTGGGGAGTTAATGGGTTTCTTAGTTTTGTGAATTTTATCAGATTCTGAGACGTGGGTCCGGGGGGCCGGGTTTGGCCAACTTTAGGATTTTTGATCTAAATTGATAAATTTCATATGGGATTCATTCTTTTAGCGTGTATTGGTGAATGTATACTGATTTTGGATAGATTCGAAGCATTTGGCGGTCGAATCAAGGGGCAAGAGCATTGCGGACTAGAGTTTTGTCCGGTTTGAGGTAAGTAACGATTATAAATCTAGTCATGAGGGTACGAAACACCGAATTTGTACTATTTCACTATAGTGAGGTGAAACACATGCTAGGTCAGGGGCGTGTGGGCGTGCACCGTTAGGGATTGTGACTTGATCCATCCCGTAACAACTGTAGAGTTTCATATTTTGACTAAAGTTGTATAATAACTATGTGTTTTAGAAAGAATTCTTACAACTTGGGCTTAATGCCATGTTTTGGGGCCTCGTGCCTGTACTGTTTGGACTCTCAGGGGTATTTTATTACTATCCTCGCACTATTTTGAGTTGAAAGCATATCCTCAGTCATGATTTTACCTGTGTACTATTTAATTCAATTTCATTACTCTATTTTAATGTATATGAAAGTTGTTTTGGGTTGAGTCCCCTGATTTTACTGAGATGCCTGAGTGGCTTGTGAGGTTTATGACTGAGTGATGCCGAGGGATTGATTTGTGAGGATATAATAGGCAGTGGGCCTGAGGGATTTGATGCTATGTTTTGGCTTGATATATAGCGTTTGGGCTTAAAGAGCCCCTCTAGAGTCTGTACACACCCCTAGTGAGCGCAGGTACCTACTGAGTGAGAGTGCGGAGTGATGAGTGATTGGGAGGCATGAGTGATGGCGAGGTATTCCCCAGGGGCTATATGAGTGATGGTGAGGTATGCCCGAGGGGCTGTTCATGTGACTGTGAGGCTTGCCCGAGGGGCTGTTTATGAGTGATATTTTGCCGAAGGGGCTGTTTTATGAAATCATTATTTTTACTCTATTTTTATATTGAGCCTTTATTGAAACTGATGAATATACTTTTACATGTTTTCCATTGAAAATGGAGTTTTACGAGATACTTTGACTTGAACACTGATTTGACATTGAGTTGTTTCATTGAGACCTTATATGATGAACTTTATGTGATTTTACTGCTCGTCACTGCACTCAACCTTTATTTATGATTGTTACTTACTGAGTTGGTGTACTCACGTTACTCCATGTACCTTGTGTGCAGATTCAGGTGTCACGGAACGTCCGAGTGAGTGTTGATTCATCCTCAGTCGATTTTGGAGTTTAGCAAGTTAGCCGCATGGCGACCACATCCTTGCTCTTCAATCATATCTTCCAATAGATTATTTCTATTCGACTTCTCTTGTCATTTTTGTAAACTATATCGGGCTTAGGATTGTGAGGCTTGTGTCGTAGATGCTTATGACTAGTGACACCCGAGGTCGGGCGGTAGTTTTTTATATTTGTTACCTTTTACTTGTTTTGGATTTTTAATTGAAAGGTTTATGATGAAAAAGGTTAGAAAGTGAATTATTGAAATGGATCATTGTATGTTTTGAATATCGAATTGGCTAGCTTAGTACCGCGATAGGCGCCATCACGACTGAGTATTTTGGGCCGTGAAAAGTTGGTATCAGAGCCTAGGTTACATAGGTCTCATGAGTCATGAGCAGGTTTATTAGAGTCTTGCGGATCAGTACGGAGACGTCTGTACTTATCTTCGTGAGGTTGCATAACCATTAGGAGAATATCACATTCTTGAACTCTTGTCGTGTGAATCCTTTTCTTTTGGTAACTAAACTTCTATTATTTCATTCTCTCACAGATGGTGAGGACACGTGCTACCGGACAAGATGGTCGACCACCAGTTAGACCCACGAGGGGTCAAGACCGCGATCGAGGTCGTGGTCGAGGCCATGGTAGGGGTAGAGATGCAGCCCGTGTAGCAGCCGGGGCGGTACCAATAAACCCTCATGTTGTTCCAGATCAGGTCTCATCCGCAGATGCTCCAGTAGGACCGGCTAAGGCACCGGCTATGCCCATTGTCATTCTAGGTCTTAAGGAGACCTTGGCTCAGATTTTGACTGTGTGTACCAGTCTTGCTAAGGCGGTAGCTGTTTCTACTACAGCAGCTACTTCTCAAGCCGGGGGAGGCACGCAGACTCCCGCCCCTCGTACCCCCAAGAATATTGTTCAGGGACTTCAGACACTGGGGGTACCTCCAGCTCAGTCGGTTACACCTGCTCAAGATTATGTGGTTCCCATCATTCCTGATGACGAGCAACACAGGTTGGAGAGGTTTGGTAGACTTCAACCTCCGACTTTCAGTGGTGCAGAGGGCGAGGATGACTAGGGTTTCTTGGACAAGTGTCGGAGGATTCTCCGTACAACGGGTATTTTTGAGACTAGCGGGGTCTCGTTCACTACCTTCCAATTTTCAGGAGCAACCTTTACTTGGTGGGAGGCTTATGAAAGGCGTAGGCCTTTTGGTGCAGCGCCCCTTACATGGTAGTAGCTATCCGCTCTCTTTCTTGAGAAGTATGTGCCAATGTCCCGCAAGAAAAAAGCAGTGCAGGCAGTTCGAGCAGTTGCGTCAGGATGATATGACTGTGACGCAGTATGAGATGAGATTTTCAGAGCTAGCCCGTCATGCTGTTTGATTGGTTCCTACATGCAGGGAGAGGATCAGGAGGTTTGTGGATGGCCTCACATATCAGCTTCAGATTCTTATGACTAGAGAGAGGGTGTCATGTGCTACTTTTGAGAAGGTGGTTGACATTGCCCGAGAGATTAAGTCAGTTCGTCGCTAGGAGCGAGTTGAAAGAGAGGACAAGAGGCCTCAAGGATCTGCTAGTTTTGGCGGTGCTCCTTCTGGAGGTCAGTTTCAGTATGGTAGAGGCCACCCATCTAGGTCTGCTCAGTCAGCTCGCCCAGTCCATAGTGGAGCATCATCGGGGCATGGTTTTCATAGTTCTCATATGGTCCACTTATCATTCAGTGCCCTTTCAGCCCAGAGATCATCCCGTGCACCATCAGTTCAGGGCTCCTCTATGCCAGGTTCTTCTACCAGTTGTCCCGGTGCTAGGGGTTCCCTTTAGTCCCTGTCCCCCGCACCAGGGAGTTGTTTTGAGTGTGAAGGCTTTGGGCACATGTGGAGGCAGTGTCCTCGTCGTCATGAGGGTTCATCTCAACAAAAGAGTCAGCCCTCGACTTCAGTTCCAATTACTTCACCACCTGCATAGGCATCTAGGGGTGGGGGTCAGACAGCTAAAGGCCGCCCTAGAATGGGAGGTCGATCAGGTGGAGGTCAGGCCCATTTTTTTGCACTTCCAGCCAAACCAGATGCTATGGCTTCAGATTCCGTGATTACATGTATTGTTTCAGTCTTTCACCGAGATGCCTCAGTCTTATTTGATCCTGGTTCCACATATTCATATGTTTTATCATATTTTGCCCATTTTCTGGATATACCCCCATTAGTCTTTAGTTACAACTGTTCATGTGTCTACTCATGTTGGCAATACTATTATTGTGGACCGTGTGTATCGGTCCTGTGTGGTATCTATTGGGGGTATGGAGACCCGAGTGGATTTGTTGTTACTCAGCATGGTTGACTTTGATGTGATATTGGGCATGGATTGGTTATCTCCATGTCATGCTGTTCCAGATTGTCACGCTAAGACTGTGACCTTAGCGATGCCGGGATTCCCGATAGTTGAATGGAGAGGTTCCATAGATTATGTTCCTAGCAGGGTGATCTCATACCTGAAGGCTCGACATATGGTTGAGAAAGGTTGCCTGTCTTATTTGGCTTTTGTGAGGGATGTTAGTGCAGAAACTCCCACTATTAATTCTGTTCTGGTGGTCCGGATTTTTCGGACGTGTTCCCTGCAGACCTGCCGGGCATGCTGCTTGACAGGGACGTTGATTTTGGTATTGATTTTGTGCCAGACACTCAACCTATTTCTATTACACCGTATCATATGGCACTAGCGGAGTTGAAGGAATTGAAAGAGATGTTTCAGGAACTCCTAGATAAAGGGTTTATTCGGCCTAGTTGTCACCTTGGGGTGCACCAGTTCTATTTGTGAAGAAGAAGGATGGTTCCATGAGAATGTGTATTGACTACAGACAATTGAACAAGGTCACAGTCAAGAATAAGTATCATTTGCCTTGTATTGATGATTTGTTTGACCATCTTCAGGAAGCGAGGGTGTTCTCTAAGAATTATTTGAGGTCCGGGTATCATCAACTGAAGATTCGGGATTTGGATATTCCTAAGACAGCTTTCAGGACCCGTTATGGTCATTATGAGTTCATGGTGATGTCTTTTGGGACGACCAATGCCCCAGCAGCATTCATGCATTTGATGAACGGTGTATTCCAGCCATATTTGGACTCCTTCGTTATTGTGTTCATTGATGATATTCTGGTGTACTCTCGTATCAAGGAGGAGGATGCTCAGAATTTGAGACTTGTGTTGTAGAGATTGAGGGAGGAGAAGCTTTATGCAAAGTTCTCCAAATGTGGGTTTTGGCTCAGTTCAATAGCATGATTGGGGCTCGTGGTGTCTAGTGAGGGTATTCAGGTAGATCCGAAGAAGATAGAGGCGGTGCAAAGTTGGCTCAAACCGTCCTCAGCTGCGGAGATCAGGAGCTTCCTTGGTTTGGTGGAATATTATCGTCGCTTTGTGGAGGGGTTTTTATCGATTGCATCGCCCTTGACCAAATTGACCCAGAAGGGTTCTCCATTCAGGTGGTCGGACGAGTGTGAGGAGAGCTTTCGGAAGATCAAAACGACTTTGATCACATCTCCAGTGTTGGTTCTTCCATCAACTTCAGGTTCTTATACCGCATATTGTGATGCCTCAAGGATAGGCATTGATTGTGTTTTGATGCAGGAGGGTAGGGTGATTGCCTATGCCTTGCACCAGTTGAATACCCACGAGAAGAACTATCCGGTGCATGATCTTGAGTTAGAAGCTATTGTTCATGCCTTGAAGATTTGGCGTCATTATTTGTATGGGGTTCATTGTGAGATATATACTGATCACTGGAGTCTACAACATCTGTTTAAGCAAAAGGGCCTTAATTTACGCCAACGGAGATGGTTGGAGCTTCTGAAGGACTATGATATCACTATTTTATACCATCCGAGGAAGGCCAATGTCGTGGCCGATGCCTTGTGTCGTCGGGCAGAGAGTTTGGGGAGCTTAGTATATCTTTCGAAAGCAGAGAGACCTCTAGCATTGGATGTTCAGACCTTGGCGGGCCAGCTTGTGAGATTGGATATATCGGAGCCTAGACGAATATTGGCTTGTGTCGTATCCAGGTCTTCTCTTTATGACCGTATCAGAGAGCGGCAGTATGATGACCACACTTGCTCGTTCTTTAAGACAGGGTCCGGCGAGGTGATTCTAGGGATGTGACTATTGGTGATGATGGTTTGATGAGGATGTAGGGTTGGATATGTGTGCCTAATGTAGATGAGCTTTAGGAGTTGATTCTTGAGGAGGCCCATTACTCACGGTATTCCATCTACCCGGGTGTCGTGAAGATGTACCAGGATTTGAGACAACATTATTGGTGGAGGCGGATGAAGAAGGATATCGTTGGATTTGTGGATTGGAGTCTCAACTATCAGAAGGTTAAGTATGAGCACCATAGACCAGGTGGCTTGCTTCAGAGGTTGGATATTCTGGAGTGGAAGTGGGATCGGATCACCATGGACTTTGTAGTTGGGCTCCCACGGACTCCGAGGAAGTTCAATGCTATATGGGTTATTGTGGATCAGCTGGCCAATTTCGCGCACTTCATTCCTGTTGGTACTATATACACTTCAGAGTGGTTAGTTGATATTTATATCCGAGAGATCGTTCGCCTGCATGGTGTCGCAGTTTCCATCATTTTTTATAGAGGTGCTCGGTTCACATCGCAATTTTGGAGGGCCGTGTAGTGGGAGTTGGGTACTCAGGTTGAGTTGAGCACAGTTTTTCATCCTCAGAAGGATAGGCAGTCCGAGCGCACTATTCAGATATTCGAGGACATGTTGCGTGCTTGTGTCATTAACTTTGGGGGTTAATGGGACCAGAATCTGCCACTCGCGGAGTTTGCATATAATAATAGTTATCAGTCGAGTATTCAGATGGCCCCGTACGAGGATTTATATAGGAGTATGTGTAGATCTCCGGTTGGTTGGTTTGAGCCGGGTGAGGCTAGACTTTTGGGTACAGACTTGGTGAAGGAAGCCTTTGATAAGGTGAAGTTGATTCAGGAGCGTCTTCGCACGGCGCAGGCTAGGCAAAAGAGTTATGCGTACAGGAAGATCCGAGATGTATCCTTCATGGTTGGAGAGAAAGTTTTGCTGAAGGTATCACCTATGAAAGGTGTTATGAGATTTGGGAAGAGGGGAAAGTTGAGCCCCCGGTTCATTGGGCCTTTTGAGGTACTTCGGAGGATTGGGGAGGTGGCGTATGAGCTTGCTTTGCCACCCAACTTGTCGAGTGTGCATCCGGTGTTTCATGTTTCCATGCTTCAGAAGTAGTTGGCGACCCGTCCCATGTCTTGGACTTCAACACGGTTCAGTTTGATGGTGATATGATCTATGGTGTGGAGCCAGTAGCTATTTTGGGTTCGGCAGGTTCGAAAGTTGCGGTCAAAAGATATAGCGTTAATGAAAGTGCAGTGGAGAGGCCAGCCTGCGGAGGAGGCTACCAGGGAGACCGAGCGGGAGATGCAGAGCAAATATACACACCTATTTGAGACTCCAGGTATGTTTCTAGACTCGTTCGAGGGCGAACGTTTGTTTAAGAGGGGGGATGTAACGACCCGAGCGGTTGTTCTGAGAGTTTTAGCCCATTTCCACCATTTTTACTTCTTTAGGTGTTGTTCAGCTGTATAGTGTGGTATCGGGTTGGTTGGTTTGGGTTCGGAATGTATTTAGGGAGTCCGTGGTAGAGTTAGGCTTGAATTGGCAAAAATGGGAACTTGATTATTTCTGGTCAGTAGTGGAAATTTTGAGAACGGGGTCGGAATGGAATTCCGGAAGTTGGAATAGATTCGTGGTGTCATGTTTGACTTGTGCGAAATTTTTTAGGGTATCCGGACAAGGTTTGATTGGTTTTGGAGTCAATTGTGGAAATTTAGGAGTTTGGAGTTCTTAGGCTTGAATCCGAGATTTGATTTGATGTTTGGTGTTGTTATGAGTGATTAATGGTTTCGATTAAGTTTGAATCATGTTAAGTGATGTGTTGGTGGGGTTGGTTGAGGTCTCGAGGGCCTCAGATGTGTTTCAGATGATTAGCGTGTGAGTTAGCTGTTGAAAACAAGTGCTGGTGTTGCTGAGGTGAGTTGCTAGTGTTTCAGGTGTTAGTCTCTTATGTTGGGTACAAGGACTGCGCCGGAATTTCGCAGTTAGCGGAGGGTCATCGCGGGGGAGATAGAATTCCGCGGTCAGCGGAGAAGGCTGGCGCGGACAGTAGAAAATGGACGCGACCCCAGGAGCTGGAGGCTTTTCGCGGCCGCAGTGGGAATTCCGCGGACCGCGGAGAGAGGGGCGCGACGACATTGGTTTTTGGCGATCAGCGAACTTAGAATCTGAGGGGTGCACAATAAATACGAGAGTCAGGGTTTTATTTTCATATTTTGACCTAGAGAGCTCGAGTTTTGGGGATTTTTGAAAGATTTATTCATCGGGGTAAGTGATTCTAACTCAGTTTTGGCTAAAATACATGATTATAACATTGAATTTGTCATTTGATAAGAGAATTGGGATGGAAAATGGGGGAAATTATAGAAACTTCATAAATGGATTTTTGAGAGTTGAACATCGATTCGAAGTCGGATTTCAATAAATTTGATATGGTTGGACTCGGGAGTGAATGGGTTTCTTAGTTTTATGAATTTTATCAAATTTCGAGACGTGGGCCCGGGGGTCCAGGTTTGGCCAACTTTGGGATTTTTTTTATCTAAATTGATAAATTTCATATGGGATTCATTCCTTTAGCGTGTACTGGTGAATGCATACTGATTTTGGATAGATTCGGAGCATTTAGCGGTCGAATCAAGGGGCAAGAGCATCGGGGACTAGAGTTTTGTCCGGTTTGAGGTAAGTAACGATTGTAAGTCTAGTCTTGAGGGTACGAAACCCCAGATTTTGTACTATTTCACTATAGTGAGGTGACACACATGCTAGGTCACGGGCGTGTGGGCGTGCACCGTTAGGGATTGTGACTTGATCCATCCCGTAGCAATTGTAGAGTTGCATGTTTTGACTAAAGCTATATAATAGCAGTGTGTTTTAGAAAGAATTCTTACAACTTGGGCTGAATGCCATGTTTTGGGGCCTCGTGCCTGTACTGTTTTGACCCTCAGGGGTATTTTATTACTATCCACACAATGTATTGAGTTGAAAGCATATCCTCAGTCATGATTTTACCTGTGTACTATTTAATCAGATTAATTACTCTATTATAAAGTATATGAAAGTTGTTTTGGGCTAAGTCCCCTGATTTTACCGAGATGCCCGAGTGGCTTGTGAGGTTTATGACTGCGTGGCTGAGGGCCTAATTTGTTAGGATATAATAGGCGGAGGGATTGAGTGATTTGATGCCATGATTTGGCTTGATATATAGCGCTTGGGCTGAAGGAGTCCCTCTGGAGTCTGTACACACCCCTAGTGAGCGCAAGTACCTACTGAGTGCGAGTACCAAGTGCCGAGTGACGAGTGATTGGGAGGCATGAGTGATGGTGAGGTATGACCGAGGGGCTATATGAGTGATGGTGAGGTATGCCCGAGGGGCTGTTCATGAGTGACTGTGAGGCTTGCCCGAGGGGTCGTTTATGGGTGATATTTTGCCCGAGGGGCTGTTTTGTGAAATCATTATTTTCACTGCACTCAGCCTTTATTTATGATTGTTACTTATTGAGTTGGCGTACTCACGTTACTCCCTGCACCTTGTGTGCAGATCCAGGTGCCACGGGACGTCCGAGTGAGTGTTGATTCATCCTCAGCCGATTTCGGAGTTTAGCAAGTTAGCTGCATGGCTACCACAACCTTGCTCTTTTCTCTCCTATCTTCCAATAGATTATTTCTATTAGACTTCTCTTGTCATCTTTGTAAACTGTATCGGGCTTAGTATTATTAGGCTTGTATCGTAGATGCTCATGACTAGTGACACCCGAGGTCGGGCCGTTGTTTATTTTATATTTTTTTTACTTTTACTTGTTTTTGATTGTTTAATGAAAGGTGTATGATGAAAAATGTTAGAAAATGAATTATTGAAATGGATCGTTGTATGTTTTGAATATCAAATTGGCTATCCTAGTACCGCGATATGCGCCATCACGACTGGGTAGTTTGGGTCGTGACACCTTAGTAGCGCATTTCTCGAACTTAGAATGATATGTATCTCCTTAATGTATTTGATGATCAAGAAGCATGTAGCAACACTCCATTTGGATCTTGAATGTTGCTAGAACTTTGATCAAGACATATTTGACATGTCTTCGATCTCTTAATGAATATTCCCACAGTTTTTATGGAATTTCGGAGATTATATATTTGATCTCTTTATCCATATTTCGATAGTTTATGGAATTTCTTAGATGATCTCAATTTTTGAGAATTTTTTTTAAGGAACATGTAACCCTTTTTATAGGAGTGGCTTAGGGTTAGAGTAGCCTCAAAGTTAGGGTATTGGTAAAGTATCCTCCAAGCAACCCGAATAGACTCTTAGAATTTCAAGACTCCTAAAATTTCGATGTCTACAAAAATACCTACTTCAAGTTTTGTCTGAAATGTAGGCTTGTCGAAACTTGAAGACGAGACTTCAAAATTTGAGCGCAAGGAAGTGCTCCTTTAACAGTTGTTCACGTATATCTTCTTCAAATTATGCCTTGTGAATGATCAACTTTTGAATTTCTTTTTGTCTTACATCTGTTGAAAATCAATTCCACAAACGTGCAAAGATGTCACCTTTCCAATAAAAGAAAAATTCTTGTGTGTCAACAAAAAGTACTGCTACTTCCATAATTCCATAGAAAGATTTTCCTTTTTGTACTTATACAAGCGGCTCTTTGGTAAAATTACCCATGCGAATGAATCACTACCTTGATATAAATTTTTAACAACGCTACATAGTTTGTTTTAAGGCTACCGCGTCAGTTGATTTCGAAATTTGCAGCTTTTGATTTCCAAGAGGAAGAGATAAAAGGTAGAATTGGTCCCATTGGACGTTCCATAATTTGTAGACAATAAATTTGCATCGAAAAAATAAAATTAAGATCGAAAAGATATTGTAATAACCGTAGTTTTTTATTTTAAATAATATGAGTGTACATTCTCTATGAATCCTTTGATTCTACTTTTCAACAATAAATAAAAGAGCCTTCGAACTTGATCTTGAATATGTAGTTTGTTGTCGCTAATGTTGATCTTGAATTCAACTAGCACGAACTTCGATTTGAACTCGTATTTCTTGAACCTTGATTTGTTCTTCGTTTTGAGCTTGATTGCTTGAACTTGAACTTGATTTGTTCTTCGTTTTTGAGCTTGAACTTGATTTGTTTTTCGTTCTTTAGCTTGAACTTGATTGCTTGAAGCTTGAAACTGGTGGAGGAATTTGCTGCGTTTGATCCACGAGCTCTTCTTGCTTCTTGTTATAATTTCTGGGTGTCTTTTCTAGGTTATGAAAACCCCTATTTATAGTTGTGGAATGGAAGAGTTTTGATAAGAACAAACTCTTTCCGACCAATCAAATTGAAGTGTGACAAGGCCACATTTGATTGGCCAGAACATGTCACTGACACACTAGCGAGGTTCCATTGGCGTTTTAATTTGATTTGGCATGCCTTGTCATTTTGACACGTGACATGATCTTATTGGCTCTTCCATTTGACTTGGCATGCCACGTCATTTGACACGTGGCACTAAGTCGAACCTCTAGAAGATGTCATTTTGGGCTTGATGAAACGGACTCATAATTTTGGCCCAATTAAATGGGTTAGGCCAATGCATTTGGACCTTATATATTGGACTTATATAACTAATCTAATTAAATTAGCCCATAATATTTATTTGAAAAAATATATTTAATATAGTCAAAGTTATTTTTTGGATTTTATTCTGATAATATTTATATGCCTACGGTTTTAAAGAACAAAATATCTAAAGGGTTTTTTGGATTTTTGTCTTAAATATACAATTTAGATGGCATAACTAGTGAGGTCTATAATTCGCAATTGTATGATGCACTCTATGTTGTAAATTCAAATATGAGCATCAATTTTTGTCATGATCACAGCTTGATAATTGCAACGGCCAAGTTGTTAATTCAAATTAGAAAATAACTTTATGTATAATTTTAATAAATTAATTAGAGGATTAGGATAGCCACGTCAATTTTCCTGCTAAAATTTATATTTTTCGTTTACTTTTATATGTGTTAATTAGGCTACACTAAAATGATTTTTATGTTACCAAAAAATGTGATATTTATGTTACAAAGCTTAATTTGAATGATCATTGATGATATTTACTCTTACGTTTTTTTTCCACTTTTAATCCACGCCAAAAACTATTAATATTTGATAGCTGAAAAAGTGTATAAAATTTGTATATTTCTTTTTTCTGAATAGAGTTTACGTTTGTTAACGATCTATGTTGTGTTCACATTGTTTAGGTTTGTTAACGGTCTATGTTGTGTTCACATTGTTGTTTCGTATAGTTTTGTGTTATTGTCCTTTCACTTATTCGTTGTTGTTATTTTCTTTCTGGCACATTTTGCTATTACATGCCTTTTCTTTTGTTTCTTTTATGATATTATTGTCTCTTTTATCGAGCTGAGAGTCATCTGGAAACAGCCTTTCTACGTACTCTTTTTGGGGTATGGGTAAGGTCTGCGTACACTTTACTCTCCCCAGATCCCACTAGTGGGATTTTACTGGGTATGTTGTTGATGTATATATATATATATATATATATATATATATATATATATATATATATATATATATATATATATATATATATATATATATATATATATATATATATATATATATATATATATATATATATATATATATATATATATATATATATATATATATATATATATATATATAGTGTTATTTTTCAATATTTCATTTATTGGTTAACTTTGTTCGGTATCTGAAGCCCACTGAACGGAACTAGGTGTGGCAAACGGACAGGTCGGGTCGAATATGAACGGGTCAAACACGGATAATTGAAAAAACAAATAAATTATCCGACCTGATATGTATTTAATACGGATAAAAACGAATTATCGGAACCAAGTCGAATTCATGTCGGATAAAGCGTTTCACATTCAAAGATTCAAGAACTCGAAGCTAAACCTTGAGGGTCTGAAACAAAATTAATTTTATATTTATTTATCGACTTTAAATATTTATCACATGCCGCGATTATATAGAGGATAAAAGAAGAATACTAGTGGGCACATGAGATAACATGGCCCATATGCATATGTTTTTCTTTTTCTCTTCTAATACACTAATAATAATAATTTGCTAAATTCAGCATATCACCGACTGATAATTACGAGTAAAAGTTGTTAACGTGCAACGGTACCTTAACTACATGCACCGTACGGACGTCATGCCTTATGACATTTGGTGCATCCTGCACTATAAAGGAAACCCCATGCACGTTGATGTATTTATTGCAAGATCTATATACGTGGGAAATGTATCAGATCTAAGAATAATTTCAGAGCTGTATACGGGTAAAGAAAATGTAAGCCAATGACAAAAAGTAAAGACCTACAATTCTAGGGTCGATCAAATACTAGGAGCACCACAAATATTGGAGGGCTATGATATGGTATTACAACTTACCCCTAATTCTGTTGACTCATTTTCTATGCTTGCACACTCCTTCGTGAAAGCACACACCGTGGCCATCAAGGTCGAGACCAGGAAGTCGGACCTTTTCAAAGTAAAAAAGAGAGATAATGAGATGCTCAGGGAATTCGTGTCCCGGTTTAAAATGAAACGAATGGACCTGCCCCCGGTCGCAAAGGATTGGGCCGTTCAAGACTTCACCCAGGGACTCAATACTCGGAGCTCGTTCGCTTCGCAACAATTGAAGAAATATCTGATAGAATATCCGGTCGTAACTGTCACACCTCCTTTTTCACTATCCCGGATTAATGAAAAGGGAATAAGGGAGTTTTTCCAATTAAAGTGACATTATTCGGTTTTTGGGATTCGTTATTATTTCAGAGTCGCCACCCGGATTTTTGACGATGCTCCGGGACACCGTTTTGTTTTGAAAATCCCAAACCGAGGAAGATTTGACTATGTTTTGATTTGTCTGCGACCAAAAATCCGAGTAAGAAATTTTGTTAACCCAGGAGAAGGTGTTAGGCATTCCCGAGTTCCGAGTTCCGTGGTTCTAGCACGGTCGCTTAATTATTATTATTATTTGGCCTAAATTACCCGATTATTTATGTGTTTTAGCCTATTGTTCATTTAGCCTTTTTAAATTTTGAACGCTTTTGACATTTATGGATTTATCTTGAAAAGACAAGTCACTAGAACGTGCACCTGTCATGCTTTTGGACATGCTACAATTACGCCACATGAAATGCACCCGCAATTGTAACACGTGATTTTATTATAATTTGAAGTTGGAAACGGGGACATGAGTTGTCGCACCCGAGTGTAGGTTACGTAGTCAAGATTATTATCCTATTTGAGGCGATGTTCGGTTATTCTTCATGTTTTCTATTTGAAGGAGCATTTTAGTTTTAAGATCAATTAGGACGTTTATGGATTTATTTTAGACAAGTCACGATGGCATGCACTTGTTATTTTTGAACACATGGCAAACACGTCACATGAAATGCACCCGTGGTTGCTATGCGCATTTTTATTAATTGTTTAGAGTTGGAGGTCGAGGGCACGAGTTGCCACTCCCGAGTGTAGATTATGGTAATTTTGGAATGACACTTGATTTTACCCAATTTTTCAAAATAAAGGTATCATTCTACCTAGAGGATTGCCTAAATGGTGTTTGCTAACCTAAAAGATCACATGTTTCAGGCTATGCCATATTTTAGCCCAATAGTTATTTTATTCCCTTTGGCCAATCCTAATCATGACTATTTGAGATACATGTTCAAATTAAAGCGAGTAGAAACATTTGAAAAGGGGAAACACATGCCAACATACTTTGATTTGTATAGCAATGAATAAAGCGAGATCGAATTGCGGATATAGTATCACATAAAGGCAGGTGTAATTCCGCTACTATTTGGCCTATTTAATAATCCGGCATATTTATACATAGTTTAGGAATCTAAGTGGAAGATCTTTCTATGAATTTTACTGGACGCGATTGTTTTTACAAATAAACCGACATGACAATATCGGAATTATAGTCATTCGATTACCCTTTTGAAAATATTAAGGTATACGGAACTGAATCTAGGCTATTTTTATAACAGAAACAAACAGTATAAAAATTTCAGGTTAAAACTTTATCCCTTTTGTTCGATTTTTAAATTCATTTTAGTAATGCAAAATTTTCAATGAGTTTGGATAAATAAAATACTCGGTATGCCGACAAGAATGGGCTGATCATGAGTTACTTTCCAGATTTTTACAAAGTGAAAAGAAAAAGTCACTGAATGAGAATTAAATATAGTCCAGTCCAGATTACAATTGAAGAAAAAAGAAGACGTATAGAACCTATATTATTACATTCCAACTCCTACCATAAAATACTATTCCTAAATGATGAAATAAGAAAAGGAAACTGAGAGGCTGATGCTTCTGTGCAAGCCAGCAATACCTTAAGGATTCAAACCTGCATTTTGTCATTAATTTTAAAAAAAAAACTATAAGTCTTAAGATTTAATGCATAGGCAGCATTATAAACAGATCTTTTATGCATCTCATAAGATGAATCTGACCATAAAAGGGGTCAGATTCAACTCTAATGATGCTTTGCATAATATTAAAAGAACAGAATATGCTTATGCATTTTTATGGGATGAATCTGACCATTATGAAGGTCAGATTCAACTCCAATTATGCTTAACCAAACAGAAATTCACCATTTGGTATTTACAATTCTTATTTGAAATTACTTAATCAAGTTCAGCAAAAACCACACACATTTCAACCTTAGATTTACACGCAGATTCAGTAAGAGAAATTCAAACGAACGAGATAAATTTGCATAACAGCATAGAACATAATTTCAAATTTAAAAGTTTCATTTCTAGAGTAAGGTGTTACATACCTTTTCAAAGAGAGAACTGACAAAAGGGATCTAGACCAAATAAAGGTCCAAGGGGAGGTGAAAATCAACCAAAAGAAGGAGAAAAACCAGCAACAATAAACAGGAACCAAAACCCAAAACAAGACCCAACAGCACCAATAGCAAATTCCAGGAATGTCGAGTATGAGTACTTAAAATTTCCACGAAATCAAAGAATACCAAAGAAGAACCAGGGGCTGAGAACCAAAACACTGTACTGGTTGATTTTTAAAAGGAGGCAGTCAAATTCTCCTAGTTTTCTACTAATATTTGTTGATCTTTTGTTTGTGAGCAGCAGTTGGTATATTTTCTGAGTGTTCAGATTTTTCAGCAGCCCAAAAGTTGTCAAAAAAGGATCCCCCTCTATGCTGAATATCCTAGTCTATATATAGAGAAATTTAGGGTAGCATCTTTAGAGGATATTCCTAATTCTATTAGGCTGAAAATAGTACAGGTACAACTGTCAAACCTTATCCTTTTGGACCTCGGGCTCAAGTCCGGCTCGCCGACCTTTGAGCATGGACTTTTCCTCAGCACCTCTAAGTCACCCAATCCGGTGAAGTCCTCCAGGGCGGATGAGTCTACACGTCAAAGAAGCATCGGGGGGGATCATCCGCTCCATAAACCCCCTCATTAGATCGCTCCTTGGTCGTTCGGGCTTCATCGAACATCGATTCTGTGAACGAATGCGATCCCGAAATATCTATACATCAGGGCGGGGTAGAGCCAACGTCTCTAGAGTTCTCGTCCCTCACTTCGGCATCAGCATCACGATCTTGAAGGGGATTAGCTTCCGTCGTTTCCCCCTCGGCTGCCATTCAATCCTCGGGGACAGACGCCTCATGGGCCACAAAGATTTCAGCCTCCTCGGGCTCGTCCCTAAGCTGGAGGAGTGAGTCTGAGTCAAACACTCGGGAGCTTGAGGTTTCATTTGGCTTACAAACCAGCCTCCTTCACAATTTCTTTTTCTCCGAGCTCGGGGAACTCGGGGCCCTCCTCTTTTTCTTCTCCTCTTCGAGCTGCCCCGAAGCAAAGGCATCAGCTGGTTGATCCTCGCCCCCACCAAGGGACTGAGCTCGATGGTCTTGGGCAAGCCTGCAAAAATGAGTATAGTCAATGAGGACATAAGCGTTGAAAAGTAACATCTACAACTGCTTATTTGGAGAAAAAGATCTTACCTTGAGAACGAGCTTCCCAGCGACCCTACAAGAGCTCGTGCCATGAGCGTTCGACATAAGGCATCTGCGAACAAATGACATTGATCCACTCCTTGAGCTGAGGGATGCGTTTGGAACTCGATCAAGGGCTGCACCACAGCAAACACCGATGAGAAAAGGGAAGATAAAAACGTAAAATCAACGTTCGGAAGGAGGTGTACTTATGTGATTCCTCGAGAAATGGCCTCCACTCGGCGGGTATCAGGTTAGCGGTCTTTACCCGGAAAAAGCATCCTTGCCAACCCTGATCCCGATCCTCGTCGATGCTTGAGAATGGGGCTTTGCTGGCCCAACGTACAAGCTTTATCAGTCCCCCCTCCCCTCCCCAAAAAAAAAGATTCGGGGGCTGTATAAGAGGAATAGATAATCGATGGTGAACGTTCATGAATCAATTTTATTCACAAAGAATTGGAGGCACACATCGTACCTTCTGTAAAAGTCCAAGATGAATGGGTTTACCGGGCCCAATGTAAAAGGATAAGTGTAAATACTTAGATATCCCTCAAAACGTGTAGTGGTATCGTCATCGGGCCTAGGAATCACTACGTCCTTATCTGTCTAGTCGCAGTCCTTTCAAACCGTAAGGAAAACGACCTCAGTGATGGAGCAGATGTGCCAAGACACCGCCTCGTACAAGCCTTGAAAAGAAGAAGGTTTTTCAATATTGAAGTCATCATTGACCGAACATCCCCCGAGGACGAACATTCTCAATGTGGCCTCGGGTGCCGATTACATCAGCGATTGCACCTAGAGTGGACTTCTCGAGGACGACCACATCAGGGGCGGTCACCTCGACCTCTACTCGGTCGCAAAGAAGAAGGAGCATCTTTTGGGGAACGGATGTGGAGGTTTTGGCCATTGTTACCCGAAAATGCTTGAAAAAGTTAAAGGAAAGGTTGAAAGTTGAAAGCTCAGATATGTTGGCTTGATTAGAAATGAATAAAAGTCTTGCAACGTATTGAGGAACAAAGGAAGGTACTGAATTTCTATAGGTACGAGGGTAGAGGTTGGGACGCAAAATAAGAAAATGAACAAATGAGGGGATATTTATAGGGGCCTCGGGACGCTTCGCGTCCAGGAACATCCAACTGACGAATGGCACGCATTTGAAGTCATGACAACATGACTGACGAGATGTTCGGGTTTTTTGTCACTTCTGTCACGACGCATTGAGGAAGGAATCAGAGAGCTCATATCGTTTCTCGTCAAATTTACTCTCCGTGACGAGGAGACTATCTGTATACGGGTGAAACCGGGCTCAAGGTGCACCCCAAGTTCCAATAGGGTAAACAAAGCTCGAGACATGATGACGAGTCACCGGAGTCGAGGCAAGGGTCCCGCCTAGTTAGAGTCCGAGGGCATGACGCCTGCCCTCAAGAATATTGGGGTGATAATCTGAGATCGGTCCACACCCTAAAAGACTTCAGAGAGCATTGTTAGGCAACAAGCACGACCAACAGAAGTCCGTAATATCCGCGAACGGCCGGATATCACAACATTGATCTCGGCACGTATCGATGGAGAACTGACAATCAGTTAAACACAAGATTTTTTTACCTTTTACAAAATTATACCTAGAGTAGGATTCCCCAACTATATAAGGGGGGGGGGGGGGGGGGGGGTCTTCTATT
>ML280115.1:976-25276 GCA_005239495.1 Nicotiana undulata | reverse complement strand
ATATGAGTTCGGAGGTTTATGTGTTTCGAAGTTTACGGGTTTAGAAATTATAAAGTTTACGGGTTTGAAATTTCGCGGTTTCGAAAGTTTTGCGGTTTAAAAGTTTATGAAATTTGTGGGTTCGGAAGGTTGTTGGTTCAAAAGTTTATGACCTAGTGTTTATTGTATCAAAATTATTTACGAATACTCTTGAGAAAATATTTTCCTTGATTTGCGTACCAAACACCAGAAAATGAATAAAATTACCATTTGTTTTCCAAAAAAATATTTTCCATGAAAAACATTTTTCTTTATACCAAACACACCCTTAATATTAATATAATTAAACTTAATATTTTTCTTAGACCGCTGGAACGTATCTCGACTTTTCTATCGAATACTTGTTACATTTTACTAGTACACTGCACAAGTATTGAATACCAAACAAATATTTATTAAAGTAGTATGTTTTACTATGGTTTGATGGTTCAAAATTTTCATTATTTTCTTAAATCCAATAATTTCACTTCGTGTTATAATAAATTAACTAAATATTATGTTGGTAGTTTTTGAGATAATTCTGAACTTAATATTTGGGTGAAGAGATATTCATAATCGTAGATTAAATTCAGTAAAATCTCATATTTATAGTTTGTTAGAATTTTGAAATTTGAAATAATAGCATACTACTATTTAAGAGCAAAGAGTAATTAATATGATTGTCTAAATCCCAAAAAGGGAAATTGGTTTTTCTATTTGACGTGGACATGCATCATAAATGTTTAGGAATATAAAGAAGTGGTCTTTGACCAAAATATTTTATTTAAAAAATAAAAAAAATAAAAAATTGTACTTCCGATTTTGGTAACAATCTTTTGGTGAGCAATTCATTTCCATTTCCATTTACGTCTAACTTGGTGAATTTAAAAGTATTTTATATTGCGGACTGTATAATTAATTTTAAATCTGACACACTTCTTTGCCTAAGATCACAATTTAATATTGTATTATTTTCGTTACTTAATAATAACTACACTTCAATCTCAATTAATTTGGGATCCATTGTATGCATACTCACTGTTCTTGTCACTTTATTCAAACTCTTTTCAATCAAATGTAAATGAAATAAAGATTATTAGACGTTGTTCATATTGTTCGCCGATATATAATTTTTTGACAAAATTAGAAGACTTTTAAAGAGTATTAGACATATAATAAATGTATTAACATAACTAAAAACTTAATTTAACTAATTGGACGTATATATAACATAGAAAGATCTTCTGTTTTCCATTGTTCTATAATTTTTTGTAGGTTTGTAGGGATTTCAAGAGATTGTACGTAGGTATTTGGGATAATTTCTATGTGGTTTTACCTCCACTTTCGTCACCTTTTTAATACTTTTACTTACATAGGTTTATACCTATAGACAGGTGCATTTAAAGGCTGGCACACGATAAAATTATCTTAAACGACCTTTTCTCATTTTATCTTCCATATATATTACTTGTATTTTTCTGTGAAGCTGTCACTTTAAATCTTGTTTATCTGCTAACATTTTAAAATTGAAATTTTCGAAAACTACTATTGTTTAGTGGCTATTTATTAGATTATGAATGAGAACAATGTTCATCCATGGAAGCAATTGAAGATGAGCTGAAGAGAAGAGAAGAGAAGAGAGAAAGGGATTTGGGAAATTAAATTGTTCCATTGCTTAGCTACTATAGCGAAACATATATACACACTAACTAACTCTTTCCACTAATGACAGCTCACTAACAGCTAATAACCATTCTAACTAACTAACTAATTATCTGACTATTAAATGTCACATGTACAATCACATTTCTATCCATACTGATAATACTCCCCCTCAAGCTGGAGGGTGCAATATGTTGAGCACACCCAGCTTGCCTAACAAACGCATGTGTTGTTGTCCTGAGCCCTTAGTCAGCAGATCATCTAGTTGATCCTTGGTAGGCACATAGAATGTTTGTACCATTCCCCCTTTAATCTTGTCTCGAATAAAGTTGCAGTCAATCTCGATATGTTTTGTTCTCTCATGAAAAATAGGATTAGTAGCTATGTGCATAGCAGCTTTGCTATCACTCATCACAACTACATGTTGAAGGATTCGAACTCCAATTCCTGAAACAGTCCAAGCAGTCAAGTAATCTCTGCAACACCTGAAGGCATGCTTTTATACTCTGCTTCAGCTGAACTTCTGGACACAGTGTGTTGTTTCTTAGACTTCCAGGAGATCAGAGAGCTTCCAAACTTGATAACATAACCTGTTACAGATCTTCTAGTGTTTGGACAAGCAGTCCAATCTGAGTCACACCAGCATGTTAGAGTGTTACTAGGTTCAGCCTTAAGCCATACTCCTTGTCCTCGTGAATACTTCAGGTATCTCACAATTCTGATAGCAGCCTCCTAGAGTGACTTCTTAGGGCTTTGCATAAACTGACTCAAGGTTTGAACTGCATAACTAATGTCGGGCCTAGTGATAGTCACATACATTAGTTTCCCAACAAGTTTTTGGTAAAGACTAACATCTTCTAAAAGTGTATCAGTTGTGGCTCCTGTGGCAACATCAAACTCTACTGTGGTGAGTTTTATATTTGATTCAAGAGGTGTACTGGCTGGTTTAGCTCCACTTAACCCCAGTTCAGAGACTTATTCCAGTACATATTTCCTCTGATTTAGAATTACACCAGATTTGGATCTCAGTACCTCAATGCCCAGAAAGTATCTTAGATCCCCTAGGTCCTTCATCTTGAACTGTTGATGTAGAACCTATTTAGCTTCAGTGATTAGTTGCAAATTACTGTCAGTGATCAACAAGTCATCAATATAGACAAGAATGATCACTGTGTCTTCTTGCCTTTTTAGGGTGAACAAGGAGTAATCATGAGTGCTTTGAACAAAACCTGCACTCAATACGACTTTCTCAACTTACACACTTTCTTGTCCCCCTGAATTCTGAACCCCTCAGGCATTTCTATGTATACGTCTTCACAAAGATCACCTTGCAAGAATGCATTATAGGCATCCATCTGACATAGGTTCCATCATTTTGACACTGCTAAGGCTATCACTGATCTCACAGTGACCATCTTCACAATAGGTGAAAATGTGTCATGATAGTCCAACCCTTCTTGTTGGCTATACCCTTTGGCCACTAACCTTGCCTTGAACCATTTAACTTCACCATTAGCATGATACTTGATCTTATATACCCATTTAGAGCCCACTACATGTTTCCCTTGGGGTAGCCTTCCTACTTCCCAAGTGTGGTTATCCTCCAGAGCTTTGATCTCTTGCTTCATAGC
Source organism: Nicotiana undulata (assembly GCA_005239495.1). Taxonomy (NCBI): domain Eukaryota; kingdom Viridiplantae; phylum Streptophyta; class Magnoliopsida; order Solanales; family Solanaceae; genus Nicotiana; species Nicotiana undulata. The sequence continues at coordinate 21,965 of ML280115.1, read as the reverse complement.
CTCTATCCATCTTTCATCTGTTGCTGCCTGCTTGAAAGATTGAGGTTCCACTAGATTTGAAAACTTGGCCAAATAAGTCTGATACTGAGTAGTGGTTTTGGTATAGGATAGATAGTTGGTTATGGGGTATTTGTTTGTATTCTTCCCAGTTGTCACATAGTCTTTCATCCATATTGGCTGTATACACTGCCTCTTTAATTTCCTGGGCGTGGATGGTACTTCTGAAGTTGAGGGATCTGTTTCTGCTTCTACAAGTTCTCTTGAACATATGTGGGAAGTTTCCCCATCTAAGTCTTGTAAATCATCCATTGGAACATCATGAGATTCTCCAGAATTATTGGCATCAGCATGAGAATCCAGTAAAACATCTTCACCAACATCAACATCAATTGGCATGTTGATCTGCAGAATGAGATTGAACTTCTGCAACTGGTTGAATATGAACATCTATATGAGTGGATGTATCAGAGAATACAATAGGTTCCTGCATGAGAAAGTTAGTAATTGAAGGGGATTCAGAAATTTGTGAGTGTGCAAAAAGAAAAATTGACTCCTTGAACACAACGTCCCTGCTCATAAAGAATTGCTTGGTAGACAAATTCATCAACATATTGCCCTTCTGTGTGCTAGAATAGCCCATAAGCACACATGTTTTGGCTCTCTCACCAAATTTGTCACCCTTGGAAAGCACTGTTGCATATCACAAACAGCCTATTACTCTCAAATGCATGATAGATGTTTGTCTACCATAGAGGAGTTCAAAAGGACTCTTTCATTGTATAGCAGTAGAGGGTAGTCTATTTAACAGGTAAACTGCAGCTTGTACACATAGCCCCAGTATCTGATAGGTTTGTTGGCTTGAAATCTCAAAGACCTAGCCACATCTAATATGTGCCTATGCTTCCTTTCCACAATGCCATTTTGCTGTGGAGTATGAACACATCTACTTTGATGCACAATTCCCAAATCCTGAAATAGCTTAGTACATTTTGGATTGAAAAACTCAGTGCCATTATCTGATCTTATTGTTTTAATGTCACAACTCCAAATCCTAACAGGCCGTGATGGCGCCTATCGTGGAACTAGGCTAGCCAACCATCACCTTACTACGCATTTATTCAATTATAAGAGTTCACAATTTAATAATAAGCTTGCAACCAAGCATAGAATAGTGGAATTTAGTCCTAGCGTCCCAATAATAGTCTAAACAAAACCTCCCAAGACTAGAGTCAATAGTTATAAGCATCTAAGAATAAATAAATCTAACTCTGATAAAACTATAATATATGTATCTGAATCAAATGCTAAAACTAAATAAGGAAGGGAAATGGAGAAGTTGTGGACGCTGGACAGCTACCTCAAAATCCCGTAACAACTGCTAATGAACTGAGACAGCTACTGCTCCAAACCGTCACCTGAATCTGTGCACAAAGGCACAGGGTCAGTCTGAGAATTATAAAACACACAGTACAGATACACAATTTCACAAAAACCAGTAAAAACACCAAGTCACCATGTAGTATTCATCAAATAAGTAAGTTCAAAATCGGTTTCCAGAAATCCTTTGAAATAAGTGTAATATCAGTGTATCTCAGTAAAATTCTCAGTAAAACCAGTTTGAAAACGAAGTAAGTCATAATTCGAAATCTTAGTAAAAATCATCATAAATCTGCCCCTCGGGCCAAAGTCATTTCTCGTAACAGTTGCCCCTCAGGCACTCTCTCAATCACTCAGTAACAATCATCACTCAGTATCAATCATCACTCAGTATCAGCCCCGCGGGCAATAATCATCACTCAATAGGTACATGCGCTCACTGGGGGTGTGTACAGACTCCGTAGGGGATGCTACAACCCAAGCGCTATAACAACATAGGCATGAATGCCTCACTCAAGGCCTGAAAGCCTTCTCACAATATAGGCCTAAAAGCCTCCCTCAAGGCCTGAAAGCCTTCTCACAATATAGGCCTGAAAGCCTCCCTCATATAAGTCCTGAAAGCCTCCTCACAATGTAGGCCTGAAAGCCTCACTTAGTCAGACACTCTCAAATTGCCCTTAGGCCATAAACATATCGGGTTCTCGACCCAAAACAGTGTTTTATTTTTCAATAAATAGTATCAAAATACTTTGAGTGTCAAAAACAATTATCAATAAAAGACTGGGTGTAAAATCATAACATACCAGTGAGGCAAATATAGTAAACACAACCCCCAAGGGGAAAACAGATCGGCACTAGGCCCCAACTCGGCCTACAGCCCAAATCATATCATAATAAAATAATAGTAATTAATCATAGGCTTAAAAGTCGGTTTAGCAACTCGATAGTCGCCTAAATAGAGAAGATATTTCCAAAGTTTCAACCTTTGCATTCCAAAACCCGTGAAATGGTGCATAGTCCGGGGTTTCATACCCTCAGGACAGGATTTAAAGACATTACTTACCTCAAAACTAGCCCGGAACTAATCCGCAACACGCTTGCCTCTCGAATCAACTTCCGAAGTCTCCAAATCTATCAAGTTCAAATTTTTATCATCAATTTATGCTTAAGGAACGAATTCCAATCAAAAGATATCAAATTTAGCTCAAAACCCCGAATTTGGTCAAAACCTGACTTCCGGTCCCGCATCCTGAAACTCAGAAATTTTTATGCAAATCTTTTCTTCATCATCTCACGAGTCCGTACATATAAAGAACGCTAAAATCGGAGTTCGTTTGACCCCTCAAATCGACCCCTAAAGGTCTCATAATCTCAAGCCCTAAACCCACATTTTTCTACTGATTTCCATGAATTTAATACTGAGATTATGTTCTATAATCACCCCTAAACGAGTTTTAAGGTCCAAAATACTTACCTCTACGAATACCACTAATTTCCCTCTTCAAAAATCGCCTCAAGAGCTCTTTGTCCGTACAAAAATGGTGTGAAAAGGGTTTAGGTCGCGGAAGGGTTTATTTAAATGTTGCCCAGTGATTTACTCTCCGCGATCGTGGTCAATGACACGCGATCGCACAACACAACTCCCTTTCCTCCTTCACGATCGCAGCACTGTGCACGCGATCGCACTGTGCATTTTGCCAGCCAACCCCACGCGCCCAAACACCCTACGCGATCGCACCCTGGCCCACACGATCGCACTGAGCCCTCTCCCCCTTCTCCGCGATCGCAGGTCATTGCTCGCGATCACACAACACAAATGAGCCTGCCCCAGACTTAACTCTCCGCGATCGCATAAACCCCCACGCGATCGCAGTGAAGAAAGTACTATTGTGCAAAAACTAGAAAACCAGCTGTGTATTCAAGTCCAAATGAGTCCGTTAATCACCCAAAATCAATCCCGAGCCCCTCGGGACCTCAACCAACTATACCAACACATCACATATGATCATTCAAACTTAGTTGCACTCTCAAAACACTAAAATTAACATCAAAACACCAAATTTACATCGGATTCGAGCCTAAGAACTTTGATATTTCTAGAATCCACTAATGATGCCGAAACTATCCAAAACAACTCCGATTGACCTTAAAGTTTGCAGACACATCCAAAATGACATTACAAACCTGTTCCAACTGTCGGAATTCCATTCCGACCCCGATAGCCTATTTTTCACTGCCGACCGGAAATCACCAAAAACTAACTTTCGCCAATTCAAGCCTAATTCTACATTGGACATCACAAAATTATTCCGGACACACTCCTAAGTCCCAAATCACCTAACGAAGCTATTCGAGCCATAAAATCCGCATTCCGAGGTCGTTTACCAATAAGTCAACTCCCAGTTAACTTTTTCCAACTTCAAGGCTATTTTTAAAGACTAAGTGGCTAAATTCTCATTATAATCACTTCGATTTCAAGCCTACCAACTCTACCACATCAGATACAGTATAACCAACCTATAGCAATTCAATAACAGTAATTATAATGCAGATTCTACGTAACGACAGACCGGGGCGTTACATTCTCCCCCTCTTAAACAAACGTTCATCCTCAAACGGGTCTAGAAACATACCTGGGGTCTCAAGCAAGTGAGGATATTTGCTCTGCATCTCGCGCTCGGTCTCCCAAGTAGCCTCTTCCACTGGATGACCTCTCCACTATACTTTCATTGATGCAATCTCCTTAGATCTCAGCTTTCTGACCTCACGAGCCAAAATTGCTACTGGCTCCACCTCATATGACATATCACCCTCGAGTTGAACTATGCTGAAGTCTAACACATGAGACGGGTCACCAACATATTTCCTGAGCATCGACACATGAAACACTGGATGAACACTCGACAAGATGGGTGGTAAAGCAAGTCTATAAGCCACCTCTCCAACCTTCTGAAGCACCTTAAAAGGACCAATAAACTGGGGACTCAGCTTTCCTCTCTTTCCGAACCGCATAACACCCTTCATGGGTGATACTTTTAGCAGTACCTTATCACCTTCCATAAATGACACATCCCGGACCTTCCGGTCCGCATAACTCTTCTGCCTAGACTGCGCCGTGCGAAGTCGCTCCTGAATCAACTTCACCTTCTCCAATGCATCCTGAATCAAATCCGTGCCCAATAACTTAGCCTCACCAGGCTCGAACCAACCAACCGGAGATCTACACCTCCTACCATATAAATCTTCATACGGGGCCATCTGAATACTGGACTGATAGCTGTTATTATATGCAAACTCCGCTAATGGCAGAAACTGATCCCATGAACCACCAAAATCAATCACACAATCGCGTAACATATCCTNAAGTATAAGTAGTACTGACAGGAATGAAATGCGCGGACTTGGTCAATCTATCCACAATGACCCAAATAGCATCAAAACCCTTCGAAGTCCGTGGAAGCCCAACTATAAAGTCCATAGTAATCCGCTCCCACTTCCACTCCGGAATATCTAACCTCTGAAGCAACCCACTTGGTCTTTGGTGCTCATACTTGACCTGCTGGCAGTTGAGACACCGTGCTACATACTCAACAATATCTCTCTTCATCCGCCTCCACCAATACTGTTGTCTCAGATCCTTATACATCTTCGCGACACCCGGATGGATAGAATACCGCGAGCTGTGGGCCTCTGCTAATATCAACTCTCGAATACCCTCTACATTGGGCACACAATTACGGCCCTGCATCCTCATAACACCGTCATCACCAATAGTCACATCTATGGCATCACCCCGACGAACTCTATCCTGAAGAACTAACAAGTGCCGGTCATCATACTGTCGTGCTTTAATCTGATCAAATAAGGAAGACCGGGAAGCCATGCTAGCTACCACCCGTGGAGGATCTGATAAATCCAATCTCACTAACTGACCCGCTAAAGCCTGAACATCAAGGGCTAAAGGTCGCTCTGCTGCCGAAAGGTAATCTAGACTTCCCAAACTCTCGGCTCTGCGACTCAAGGCATCGGCCACAACATTGGCCTTCCCCGGATGGTACAAAATAGTCAAGTCATAGTCCTTGAGAAGCTCCAACCATCTCCTTTGTCGTAAATTCAAGTCTTTCTGCCTTAGCAGATACTGCAAGCGACGATGATCGGTGGAAATATCACACTGCACTCCATACAAATAATGCCGCCAAATATTTAAGGCATGAATTATTACAGCTAACTCAAGATCGTGCACTGGGTAATTCTTCTCGTGCACTTTCAACTGTCTAGACGCGTAGGCAATCACCCTACCGTCCTGCATCAATACCGCTCCCAAGCCAACTCTAGAAGCATCACAATAGACCGTATAAGAACCCGAACCAGTAGGCAACACTAATACCGGAGCTATGGTCAATGCTGACTTGAGCTTCTGAAAGCTCCTCTCACACTCATAGGACCACCTGAATGGAACACCCTTCTGTGTCAATCTGATCAGAGGTGAAGCCATAGAAGAGAATCCTTCCACAAAGCGACGGTAGTAACCTGCCAAACCGAGGAAACTCCGAATCTCTGTGGATGAAGACGGTCTGGTCCAACTCTGCACCGTCTCAATCTTCTTCGCATCAACCTGAATACCTTCACTAGACACCACGTGCCCCAAGAAAGCTACTGAAACAAGCCAAAACTCACACTTGGAGAATTTTGCATAAAGCTTCTCCTCCCTCAATCTCTGTAACATAATTCTTAAGTGTTGAGCATGATCTTTCTGGCTACGGGAATAAACCAGGATGCCATCAATGAACACAATGACGAACGAATCAAGGTAAGGCTGAAATACGTTGTTCATCAATTGCATGAACGCGGCTGGGGCATTGGTCAGCCCAAATGACATAACCAGAAATTCATAATGACCGTATCTGGTCCTGAAGGCCGTCTTCGGAATATCAGAATCCCGAATCATTAACTGATGATACCCCGACCTCAAGTCGATCTTGGAGAATACCTTAGCTCCCTGAAGATGATCAAATAAGTCATCAATACGAGGCAAAGGATACCGATTCTTTACTGTAACCTTATTCAGCTGCCTGTAATCAATACACATGCGCATCGAACCATCCTTCTTTTTCACAAACAACACTGGCGCACCCCAAGGTGACACACTAGGCCGAATGAACCCCTTATCTAAGAGTTCCTAAAGTTGCTCCTTTAATTATTTCAACTCTGTCAGTTCCATGCGGTAAGGTAGAATAGAGATAGGCTGGGTACCTGACACTAAGTCAATACCAAAATCAATATCCTTGTCAGGTGGCATGCCTGGCAGATCTGCAGGGAATACATCCGAAAAATCACGGACTATGGGAACAGAATCAATAGATGAAGTCTCACTACTAACATCCCTCACAAACGCAAGATAAGATTCACACGCTTTCCCAACCATACGCTGAGCCTTTAAGTAAGAAATCACTCTGCTAGGTACATGCTCTATAGACCCCCTCCACTCAACTCTCGGAACTCCGGGCATAGCTAAGGTAACGGTCTTAGCGTGACAATCAAGAATCGCATGACATGGGGATAACTAATCCATGCCTAGAATTACATCAAAATCGACCAGACTGAGTAACATCAGGTCCACTCGGGTCTCCAGACCCCCAATAGATATAAGACACGACCGGTACATATGGTCCACAACTATAGTATCACCCACCGGAGTCGAAACCTGAACAAATTTAACTAAAGACTCACAGGGCATATTCAGAAAATGAGAAAAATATGATGAGACATAAGAGTACGTGGAACCAGGGTCAAATAAAGCCACAGAACCGAAATAGTACCTGTAATCGCCGCATCTGAGGCCATAGCATCAGGCCTAGCCGGAAGGGAATAAATACGTGGCTGGCCTCCACCTGCTCGACCTCCCCCTCTAGTGCGGCCTCTAGCTGCCTGACCAACACCCTTGGCTGCCTGGGTAAGTGGTGAAGTGAGTGGGGATGAAGCCGAGGACTGAACCCTCTGCTGGGAAGAACTACTAGGACAACGGGGACACTGCCTCCACCCATGTCTGAACTCTCCACACTCATAACAACTACCTGAAGCCGGAGATGAAAACTGACGAGAACCTCTGTCACCCTGATGACCACCAGACGAAACATGCATAGAAGAGCCCTGATAAGATGATGCTCGGACGGAGCTCTGAGCTGGGAGGGCACTAAAAGATGAACGTCCCTGATGAGAATTGCGAGGACCTTGCCCTGAAGATACACCACTGTAAGCTGGACGAACTGGCTGTGGAGGTCTAAATGGACGACCTCTGCTATGCTGAAACTTCCCTCTAGAAGGGGCACCACTGAAGTTACCTGATCCCCGAGGCCTCTTTACCTCTCTTTCCTCACGATCCTGCCTACGAACCGACTCAATATCCCGAGCAATGTCAACAACCTGCTCAAATATAGCTCCAAACACTCTCTCTCTGGTCATCAAGATATGAAGTTGATAAGTAAGACCATCTACAAACCTCCTAATCCTCTCTCTATCAGTAGGGACAATCTCAGAAGCATGTCTGGCCAACTCCGAATACCTCATCTCATACTGGGTGACCGATAACTCTCCCTGGCGCAGCTGCTCAAACTGCCTGCGTTGCTCCTCTCTGTGGGACTGAGGAACATATTTCTCCAAAAAGATCATGGAGAACTGCTGCCAGGTGAGAGGTGCTGAACCAACCGGCCTACGCCTCTCGAATGATTCCCACCAAGTAAAAGCAGCACCAGCAAACTGATAAGTAGCAAATGAAACCCCGCTGGTCTCCAAAATACCCGCAGTACGAAGCATCTTCTGACATTTTTCAAGAAAACCTTGGGCATCCTCGCCCTCTGTACCACTAAAAGTCGGAGGCTGAAGTCTCTTGAATCTTTCCAACCTACGCTGCTCATCCTCAGGCATAGAAGGGACCTCATAACCCTGAACCGGAGCAACTGGCTGATCTGGGGCTGCTCCCGGTGCCTGAATACCTCGTACAGCTGGCTCAGGTGCCCGGGCAGCTGGAGTTTGATTGCCTCCCCCGGCCTGAGTTGCATTGGCAGTAGTGGTCATAGCCACTTCCTGAGCTAAATTGGAACACACCGTTAATATCTTAGCCAGGGTCTCCTGAAGACCCGGAATAACAATAGGCACAGCAGGTGCCTGAGCCTGTCCCGCTGGAGCAACGTCGACAGGAACCTGATCCTGAACGATAAGAGGATCCTGTGGCACTGTCTCGGCTGCTGCACGGGCAGGTCCCCCAACTCTACCACGGCCCCGAACCCTTGTGGGTCTGGCTGGTGCCTGGTCACCCTGATCGGTATTGCGTGTCCTCGCTATCTGTGAGAGAATGAAACAACATAAGTTTAGATTTCAAGAATCAATAGATTGGCGCGAAAGAGTTCAAAAGATATAGATGTTTCCTAAGAGTTCTGCAGCCTCTCGAAGATAAGTACAGACGTCTCCGTACCAATCCGCAAGACTCCACTGAACTTGCTCATGACCGTTGAGTCCTATGTAACCTAGAGCTCTGATACCAACTTGTCACAACCCCAAATCCTAACATGCCGTGATGGCGCCTATCGTGGAACTGGGCTAGCCAACCATCACCTTACTACGCATTTGTTCAATTATAAGAGTTCACAATTTAATAATAATCATGCAACCAAGCATAGAATTGTGTAATTTAGTCCTAGCGTCCCAATAATAGTCTAAACAAAACCTCCCAATACTGGAGCCAATAGTCATGAGCATCTAAGAATAAATAAATCTAACTCTGCTAAAACTATAATATATGTCTCTAAATCAAATGCTAAAACTAAATAAGGAAGGGAAATGGAGAAGTTGTGGACGTTGGACAGCTACCTCAAAATCCCGTAACATCTGCTAACGAACTGAGACAGCTACTGCTCCAAACCGTCACCTGAATCTGTGCACAGAGGCACATGAAGTCTTTATGAGTACGCCAACTCAGTAGTAATAAAAATAAACCACAGTCTGAGAATTATAAAACACACAGTACAGATACACAATTTCACAAAAACCAGTAAAAACACCAAGTCACCATGTAGTATTCATCAAATAAGTAAGTTCAAAATCGGTTTCCAAAAATCCTTTGAAATAAGTGTAATATCAGTGTATCTCAGTAAAATTCTCAGTAAAACCGGTATGAAAACGAAGTAAGTCATAGTTCGAAATCTTAGTAAAAATCATCATAAATCTGCCCCTCGGGCCAAAGTCATTTCTCGTAACAGTTACCCCTCAGGCACTCTCTCAATCACTCAGTAACAATCATCACTCAGTATCAATCATCACTCAGTATCAGCCCCGCGGGCAATAATCATCACTCAATAGGTACATGCGCTCACTGGGGGTGTGTACAGACTCCGGAGGGGCTCCTCAGCCCAAGCGCTATAACAACGTAGGCCTGAATGCCTCACTCAAGGCCTGAAAGCCTTCTCACAATATAGGCCTGAAAGCCTCCCTCAAGGCCTGAAAGCGTTCTCACAATATAGGCCTGAAAGCCTCCCTCATATAAGGCCTGAAATCCTCCTCACAATGTAGGCCTGAAAGCCTCACTCAGTCAGAAACTCTCAAATTGCCCTTAGGCCATAAACATACCGGGTTCTCGACCCAAAACAGTGTTTCATTTTTCAATAAATAGTATCAAAATACTCTGAGTGTCAAAAATAACTATCAATAAAAGACTGAGTGTAAAATCATAACATACCAGTGAGGAAAATATAGTAAACACAACCCCCAAGGGGAAAACAGATCGGCACTAGGCCCCAACTCGGCCTACAACCCAAATCATATCATAATAAAATAATACTAATTAATCATAGACTTAAAATTCGGTTTAGCAACTCAATAGTCGCCTAAATAGAGAAGATATTTCCAAAGTTTCAACCTTTGCATTCCAAAACCCGTGAAAGGGTGCATAGTCCGGGGTTTCATACCCTCAGGACAGGATTTAAAGACATTACTTACCTCAAAACTAGCCCGGAACTAATCCGCAACACGCTTGCCTCTCGAATCTACTTCCGAAGGCTCCAGATCTATCAAGTTCAGATTTTTATAATCAATTTATGCTTAAGGAACGAATTCCAATCAAAAGATATCAAATTTAGCTCAAAAACCCGAATTTGGTCAAAATTTGACCCCCGGTCCCGCGTCCTGAAACTCAGAAATTTTTATACAAATCTGTTCTTCATCATCTCACAAGTCCGTACATATAAAGAGCGCTGAAATCGGAGTTCGTTTGACCCCTCAAATCGACCCCTAAAGGTCTCATAATCTCAATCCCTAAACCCACATTTTTCTACTGATTTTCATGAATTTAATACTGAGATTATGTTCTATAATCACCCCTAAACGAGTTTTAAGGTCCAAAATACTTACCTCTATGAATACCACTGATTTCCTTCTTCAAAAATCGCCTCAAGAGCTCTTTGCCCGTACAAAAATGGTGTAAAAAGGGTTTAGGTCGCGGAAGGGTTTATTTAAATGTTGCCCAGTGATTTACTCTCCGCGATCGCGGTCAATGACACGCGATCGCACAACACAACTCCCTTTCCTCCTTCGCGTCGCAACACTGTGCACGCGATCTCACAGTGCATTTTGCCAGCCAACCCCACGCGCCCAAACACCCTACGCGATCGCACCCTGGCCCACGCGATCGCACTGGGCCCTCCCCCCCGTTCTCCGCGATCGCAGGCCATTGCTCGCGATCGCACAGCACAAATGAGCCTGCCCCAAACTTAACTCTCCGTGATCGCATAAACCCCCACGCGATCGCAGTGAAGAAAGTACTGTTGTGCAAAAACCAGAAAACCAGTTGTGTATTCAAGTCCAAATGAGTCCGTTAATCACTCGAAATCAATCCTGAGCCCCTCGGGACCCCAACCAACTATACCAAAACATCACATATGATTATTCAAACTTAGTTGCACTCTCAAAACACTAAAATTAACATCAAAACACCAAATTTACATCGGATTCGAGCCTAAGAACTTTGATATTTCTAGAATCCACCAATGATGCCAAAACTATCCAAAATAACTCAGATTGACCTGAAATTTTGCAGACACGTCCAAAATGACATTACGAACCTGTTCCAACTGTCATAATTCCATTCCAATCCCGATAGCCTATTTTCCACTGCCGACCGGAAATCACCAAAAACTAACTTTCGCCAATTCAAGCCTAATTCTATACCGGACATCACAAAATTATTTCGGACACACTCCTAAGTCCTAAATCACCTAACGAAGCTATTTGAGCCATAAAATCCGCATTCCGAGGTCGTTTACCAATAAGTCAACTCTCAATTGACTTTTTCCAACTTCAAGGCTATTTTTAAAGACTAAGTGGCTAAATTCTCATTATAATCACTTCGATTTCAAACCTACCAACTCTAACACATCAGATACAGTATAACCAACCTATAGCAATTCAATAACAGTAATTATAATGCAAATTCTACGTAACAACAGACCGGGTCGTTATATTTAACCATTAAGCCAAACTGATTTTTGATCAATAACAGGTAGTTAGTTATAGCAACTATGACTTCAGTTTTCAGTTGTAATAGAAAAACCCAAGTAAATCTGCTATGATCATCCACAATGGTTAAGAAATAATATTTCTTATCAAAAGTAGGATTTCTATAAGGTCCCAAAGATCCATGTGTACGAGATGAAATGGTGCTATAGCTCTAGAGTTGCTTAAAGGAAACTTCAGCCTAGTCTGTTTAGCCAGAAGACAAACTGAACAATTATTCAAAAGTGAATTATTTATATTTATGACTTAGTAAACTCATACTCATCATGGTAGTAACATAGAGATGTCCTAGTCTCATATGCCATAATCTGCAATCATCTTTACTTGTAGTTGCCACCAGAACATGTTTTTGGAACTTATTCTTGTCATCCTCAGACCTGAAAATGTACAGACCAGCTGATTCCTTACCAATCACCTTCACCCTGCCACTCATCGATCCTGAAATATACAAAAATGAGGAAAGAAGCCTACAAAGCATGAGAGTTCTCTGGTTATTTTTTAGACTAATAGGAGGTTGAATTTAAAATTGGGCACATAGAGAATATTGGATATCATCTCTCCATTGAAAATGGATGCCTCACCAGTATAGGTTATATCCACCTTATCTCTAGTAGGTAAGCTAACCTTATCCCTAAGTGAGGCATCTAAATTAATCCTATTTAATATCATATCTAGACTTGCAGCTATATGATGTTTGGCACCAGAATCTACAATCCAATCATTTTTTTTGAATTTGTGACATGAAACAGGTAGTACTACCTGCCAAATTTGTATGACCATCTCCAGTGTCCTTGTTCAGTAATGCTAAAATTCGTTGATACTGCTCATCAGTAAAAAAAATTGCCTGCAATAGGTTCCTTTCCCTCAGAGTTTGACAGTGGAGCATTACTATTTCCAGACATGTTATTCATAGCTGCTAAAGCTTGTTGTTGTTGTGGTCTCCTATATTGACCCCCTTTCATATTGCAATATTCACATTGCATAAAAGGTCATTTGCCTTTGTAACTCTGCCCTTGACTAATTTGCATAGCCATTGGATCTGTCTTAACTCCTGCTGCATTTAGACTAGGTAAATTGTGAGTTTCATCCTCAATAATCATAGGATATGCCTGATTGAGTGAAGGAACACTAGTTTTCAGCTAAATTTGCCTCCTTGCTGAATCATATGAATCATTTAAGCCACTAAGGAACTAAAACAACCTTTGTTGCTGCACATGATCCACATAGTCTTTGGAATTGGGGGTGGGCACCATAGCATCATATTCATTCCATAAACTCTTCAATTTCGTGAAATAAGTGGATACAGAGTCAGTACCTTGAGACAGAGTGTTGATGGATCTGTGTAGCTGGAAGATGTGCATGTGATTGACTTTGTCAAATCTCTCTCTCAGATCCTCCCAAACCAGATGAGCATTCGTCGCATAAGCAATTCCACTTAAAATCTCGGTGGATACAGAGTTCATCAGCTATGAGAGTACAATAGCATTACAAGTCTCCCATTCCTCATGTAATTCCGAGCTATAATTCTCCTTCGTACAAGTACCATTCACAAACCCTAGCTTCCTCTTCCCCAAAAGAGCGATCTTTATCGTTCGACTCCAAAGTCCATAGTTTTCAGATCCGGTAATCTTAATCTGAATCAAAACTACGTCGGGAGTGTCAGAAGGTCCAAGGTGTAGAGGATGTGCGTATGCAAGTGTCTGCTCCTCAGTCATTGAGTCAGTCACAATTGTTGCACTATAACGAGTTCGAGAAATGAAAAAATAACAAAAATCTGTGCAAAGAGAATTGAGGAATTTGTGCGAAGAAAATTAAAATCAAATTGCGTGAATCAACAGCATCGGCTGCTCTGATACCATGTTAGATTATGGATGAGAACAATGTTCATCCATTGAAGCAAATGAAGATGAGCTGAAGAGAAGAGAAGAGAGAAAGGGATTTGGGAAATTAAACTGTTCCATTGCTTAGCTACTGTAGCGAAACATATATACAAACTAACTAACTCTTTCCACTAATGACAGCTCACTAACAACTCACTAACAGCTAATAACCACTCTAACTAACTAACCAATTATCCGACTATCAAATAAGTCACGTGTACAATCACATATCTATCCATACTGATAATACTATTAACTTCCTATAGCTACCATATACATAATTACTTTCTATAGCTACTATTCAATTGTTATGGTAGTATTTTCGATGTATTCGCGCTGCTGTATTCATGAATACAACAACAAAAAATGTCTAAAAATCAGGGTAGTCCAGCTGTACGCGCAGGTATTCACATGTAGCGGCGCCATGTATTCATGAATACAACAGCAAAACGCGACTAAAATCAGGGCAGTTAAGTTGTACACGCATGTATTCGCGTTGATGTATTCATGAATACATCAGTAAAAAGCGCCTAAAATTAGGGTAGTCCAGTTGTACGTGCATGTATTCACATGTATTCGTGCCATGTATTTATGAATACAACAGTAAAAAGCGCCTAAAATCAGGGTAACGCGCATGTATTCACATGTATTCGTCGGCTGTATGCGCATGTATTCACATATATTCGCGACATGTATTCATGAATACAATAACGGTAATCACCTTAAAAATAGGTACGTCCAGTTGTCTAAGAGAGAGAGAAAATATAAATAGCGTATTTCATGTCATATTTCATACCTCAATGGTAGTATATGCCATAAATAGATAGCTATAAAAACTAATATTTTAAAATAATTTTAATTTATAATAAATAGCTTGTATGTCTTTGCTACAGGTGGTAAAATTTCCTTTAAAATACATATATGGCATATGACATGCGATAGTTAAATAGATAACCACACTCGTAATGAATCCATATCACCAAATTCTTCAATACCAACTTCAATCAAACGCAACACTATTTGGTTTACAAGTTCCAACGTTTTCCTTGTTCTAAAAATAGTTTGGTGTCACATAACAAGTGATGAATAGTATCACATAAAGAAATGAATTAAAAAATAAACACCTTAACTAAATTAACTAATTTAACCTTTTGACTTAATCAATTGTAGTACCACATGCTTTTATAAGCGCTTTTAATCCAATTCCAAATCGGGTTAAGTGTCTAAAACGGATGAATAAAAACTGAAATGGTAACCGTTCGAGATTGCTCAGTTGGTTTGGAGAGTTCGAAACCCCCCTTATTGCCTTATGGGTTGAGCCTGTCGCACAGAGCTTGCCTAGTGCGGTTTATATTTCCTGTGTAATTTGCATGCCCTTACAGAGGGAGGTTTACCAATGCGTATGATGATAGGCTAGAATTACGTATTTTAGTTGCTTATTACACTCTAATTTACTGCACTTTAATTGAGTTTGATCTTTAATCGCTAGTGTTTTGCACTAACTGTGTGTTTTATGCCTTGTAGGAGTGATTCCGAGCTATATAGATGTTATGAAATGAAATTAAGTGATTTGAAGCTTTGAAGTCTGAGTAAAAGCTCAAGGAATTAAGCCGGGATCATGTTCGGGGGTCAAATTTGATAGTTGAGAACAAACGAAGACTCGATGAGGCATATTACGCACTGTCCAGTAAAATGGACATAACTTTTTTCTAAGAACTCCATATGGTCTATATAATATATGGTTGGAATTCTAACTCAAATATCTACAACTTTCATGTTTTACGTTTTTTCAAATTCTGAACGTAACAGGGTGAAAAATGCGGTCGAAACCGCGACCGCGGAACTGAACGCGGCAGAATCAGAGAACAGGTTTGACCGCGGCCGCGAGCGTCCAGGCATAAAAAAATAATCCTTTTTCGCGTGGGAGAAGGTATAATTGTTTAGGCCCGACCCTACTTGGTATATATACATGGGAGAACGTTATTTTGGGGGATTGGACATATTTTGGACACAAATTGGACCTAAGGAGGCAAAGACACAATAGGAGCAAGGTGGAGAATTCTTCTACAAGTTTTTCCTTCCTCTTCCTATTTTTCATTGTTGGTTATGACTATTAGTGTTGTATTTTTACATACTATTATGAATAGCTAAGTTGTTAACTAGGGTTTTGATTGAACCGTTTGTAGGATAAATTCTTGTTATGTTTTTATATAATTTTGCCAAAGTTTAATCTCTATTTGTTCAACTACGTTTTCGTTGTAGTTGATTGAAGGGCCCTCAATTAGATGTGCCTATTTAGTGTGTATCTGCTCGGAAGAGAGTGCATATTTAGGTAGTTGTTGAACAACACCACTCCCAAAGTATAGGAAGGATCAATAACCGAGGGTTTAAAGGTTGGATTAGGGATAACAATACCTTGGGTGCAATCTAAAGTGAGCTATAATAAAAGCAAGCTAGCGTAGCTCGGGAGAGTGCGTCTATGTAAATTGTCGTAATTATTCGGGAGAGATTTACGGTAGCAAGAGTGCTCATGATTGATAGAGAATACTTAGGCGAAATTATAGAAAACGGAGCGGGAAGGATTCCGACAATTGGGGAAATCATAACTCTAGACCTCCTTAGTTCTGTCTCAAATTTCATCCTTGTTAGTAATTTTAATGCTTTATAATAGTTGTTACTTAATTAGTTAGAAATAAATATTATAATCTCTATAATTAGGAAATTGTTTGGACTTGTATTTCTTAGCAATATTGAACAATTATAGCTAAACCTTAGTTCGCTGAGGGATTCGACTCCGGACTTGTAAACCGGATTATATTTGCAACGACCGCTTAGTCCTTTTTATAAGGCATAATTGGGCGTGATCAGCGTACAAAGTACTCACTACAGAGTGCTCACCCGAAGGACACGGACAATAACAAAGATTGTAACGGCCGCGAGTTTCCGCTCTTACAAAAAAGAAAGACTGAAATGATTCTTAAAAGAGCATGTAAAAGCAATTGTTTGCACTGGATATCAGGTTGGAATGTTGTATTTTATTTGGGGACCTAATTGGAAATAAATAAAGAAGATGGGTCGCTTTCTTTCTCTAATATATATACTTTTGGATGTGGATGTGACAATCATATGAGCACACATAGTTTTAGAGTGGTCAATCACTCAATCCTCTTACTGTATTATTAGACCATAGAATGTAGACGAAATTCTAGAAGAAAGTTTATTGTGGATTGTGACAATTTAAGGCTGAATTGCAAGTATTTAAGAACGTGGATTCCTTAATGGAGTCTTCCACTGACCATGCATGTTTCTCTCTTTGGGACCGAGAGTCTTCATCAAGGAAATTCAAAAAAAAATAAAAAAAAATACATTTTTTTGGTTGAAAAAGTACTTTCCATTACTTACTAAATACTATTACATAGATATTGAGTCTCATCGGGCTCATTTGCAGTACCAGCTATTGTAGTTGCTACATTACTAGTGCATGTTACAAAAGGATTTCCAAGTGCAACTAGATTGTTAGCTATAGTAGTGGAGATAGTTCTATATGTTGTGCGTTCAATTTTATCTTCATGGACGACTTTCAAAATAGCATTGGGGGTTGTTCCATCAGACATAGAGTGGTGTTGACTGCTTGCTTGGATCCTTGATTCGCCAAGAAGTGTGCAACCTTGTACCTTCCCTGAAATTATGCCGGATCGGCGAATTCTGCAACTTCTTCAGTAGTGACCTGCACTCAATAACCAGATTAGAGTAGATAGAGCAAGTATCATTGTGCAATAGAGTAATTACATATGTTGTGTCGGTCTCAATTTCAAGATTGAAGAAGTTCATGTCAAATGCAAGTTGGAGGCCAGTTTTGAGGGCTAGGAGCTCTATGCATGCAGGGGTGTAGGCTAAAGCAGCGTCGAAGTAACCTAGGATCCACTCACCATTATTGTTCCTGAAGATACCTCCAATGCCACATGTTTTGTATTTCCCTTTGAAGGCTTCATCTATGTTGAGTTTCAGAGAAATGTGTGTTGGAGGGAGCCATTTGATCTGGATGGTAGTTGTCGAGGGTATATGGTTTGGAGAGTTGGTAAAATATTTGAGTTCCTTGCAACGGTCTAAAACTATTTTGATCGAGAGATGGTTGCATTTGTTGTTGAAGGAGTTATTATTTCTGTTTAGCCACAGGTGCCATAGAGCAAAGGGAAAGAACATATCCCATGAAATGTCCCATTGGTCTAGAGTAACATTTATCTTTTTTAAAGTAGTAAGCCAATGGACAGAGTTGTGTTGGAAGGGAGGGAGGCTAATGTGGGCTTCACTCCAAAAGCGGGTAGTTATGGGGCATTGAAAGAAGATATGTAGAATTGACTCTTCTGCTTCTTTACAGATAGGACATAGGGCATCAATATTGAGTCCAATATGGTGTAAATAACTTTGAGTAGGGAGTCGGTTGAAGGTACATTTCCAGAGGAAGTGTTTTATTGAATTTAAATTGATAAAATAATTTGGATTATATTTTAAATTCAAGATATATTGGTCCAATCAAATATTATTGCTAATATAATTAAATTAATTATATAATCCAGTATATATGGATTAAATAAATAAGTCTCAATCCATTGGGCTAAAGTGATGAGGCCCGCTTCATTAAGCCCCAGATGTCATCTTCCTAGAGGCCCAACTTGGTACCACGTGTCAAATGACGTGGCACGCCAAGTCAAATGGAAGAGCCAATAGTATCATGCCACATGTCAAAATGACTGGCATGCCAAGTCAAATTAAAAGGCCAATCAAATCACGTCACATGTACAAGTGACATGTTCTGGCCAATCAAATGTGGCCTTGTCACACTTCAATTTGATTGGTCGGAAAGAGTTTGTTTTTATCATAACTCTTCCCTCACACAACTATAAATAGGGGTCTTCATAATCCAGAAAAAGACACCAAAAGTTATAACAAGAAGCAAGAAAGAGCTTGTAGATCAAACACTGCAAATTCCTCCACAAGTTTCAAGCTTCAAGCAATCAAGTTCAAGCTCAAGAACGAAGAACAAATCAAGCTTCAAGGAGTACGAGTTCAAATCAAAGTTCGTGCTAGTTGAATCAAGATCATCGTTCGTGGCAATAACAACATATTCAAGATCAAGCCTAAAGGCCCTTGGATTTATTTACTATTTTGAAAGAAGAATCAAAGGATTCATAGAGATTGTAACGCTCAAATATTTGAAATAAATACTATGGTTGTTGCAATATTTTCGGTCTCGATTATTTTCCCTAGCGTAATTTTATTGTCTATATATATATATCAATTTTTGTTTGTTGGTGTTTAGTTAATTTTTTGGTAAATAAATAATCATTATTATATCCAGTTAGCTATGGATAGAGAATGATATTGGGGATCACAGTTTACAATTAATTTATATTAATAATTTATATAAAATTAAACTATAAATTATAACTTATTAAGTTTCTCTAATTAACATAAAAAAGATTTCGTGCTATAATACTCATTTTAACCTCCCATCGATGTCAAACACAAACATCAAATTGAAAATTAGATATCAATGGTAGTAGGCAAAATACATAAGTTACCCCCTGAATTATGCATCAAATCTTTATTACACACTTTCTGAGCACGAAAATTATCGTACACACTCAACATTTTTAGTATGTGACTAATACACATCTCTTTTTTTTACCAGTTAAAAAAATATGTGGAATGTCACGCTCCAATAAAACCATGACACATGTCATTATTATTTTTTTAAGAGAAAATATTTAAAATTTCACTTATACCTCCTATTTAAAAAATCCTCTAACATCTCCGTCTTCTTTTGCCTTCCGCCACAGTTGACACCACCGGAGAAAAGCCATTGCCATTACTTCTTAAACTTCATGCAGATTCAATCTTTATAACAAACCCAAGGCCAAGAATGGAAGAGATGGAACTAATATTGCAATTCCTCTGTTCCTCATTTTCCTCCTCCATTTTCAGATCTCATGCCACAATTAAACAAAGCAAATCAAAGCCATTTTTTTTGTTTTCATGAATTAAACAAATCTCATTCTCATGAATTAATAAACTTCAGTGTGAATAAAATCTCAAATCTTCTGTTATATGACAGAAAGTTGAGTTGGTGATTTTATCATTTAAGTCAATTCTTATTAAATAAAAAATAATATTTATGTATGTCACGACCCGAAATCCCACCTTTCAGACCGTGACTGCGTCTAACGTTGAACCCGCTAGACAAGCCAACGTACACAACACTTTGACATCTACAAAACAACGTAACAATAATAAAGCCAATTAACCTTCCAAACTCTACTGGAATATCTCAATTCCCTTTAACTTTCAGCCTTCACCGAACATTTCCAAATCACTTCAAAAGTTTTTACAGCAGAAAAGTAATAATATTCCCAAAACGAATAATGAAATGATAAAGGTAACAACATCGCAAATATTCCAAAACCGGGGTGTCACAACCTCACGAACTAACTAACTGAGTGCTAAATACAAAGTCTGAAAGAAATACATAATTGTCTTGGAACTAGAAGAAAAAGGCAAGACAATGAGGAAATCCAAATGTAGGAGAGACACCAAGGCCCACGAACGCCAGCGGGTATACCTTGAAGCTCTGGGTGGACTGAAGGTGACTCCCTCAATGCGGTCCACTGGGTCCGGATGCGGGGTCTGCACAACATTAAGAAGTGCAGTGTAGCATCAGTACAACAAACCCCATGTACTGAGTAAGTGCCGAGCCTAACCTCGGCCGAAGTAGTGACGAGGCTAGAATTGACATTAAAGATAACATGTCCTATTCTACAGCAGGTAACAGGAAATAACACAAGGCAGGAGATAAACCGACAAGTAAGGGATACATGAGCAGTAAAGGGGGGACAAGTGAAATAAAGCAGTCACATCGACAGGTAGAACTGATCCAGAGAAACAACCCAACATAATCGACAACGAAACAATATAAATTTCAGAAAAATAAACAATGGCACGGCATCACCCTTCGTGCTTTTACTCTCTTCCTCACAATGTAATGTAATCAAATATCATGGCACGGCATCACCCTTCGTGCTTTTACTCTCTTACTCACGATGCAATGTACAATGAATCATGGCACGGAATTTACCTTCGTGCTTATAATCAATAAAATCATGGCACGACAT
>ML280114.1:0-13979 GCA_005239495.1 Nicotiana undulata | reverse complement strand
GCTGAGGCTCCTGAAGACTGAACTCCCCCAGAGTAAACAGGAACTAACTGACCTCCTCCTGACCGGCCTCCCCCTCTGGGACGACCCCTGCCGACCTGTCCCCCACCTCGAGGTGGCCGGACTGCTGGTGCCGAAATCCTAGGCTGATAACTTTGCTGCACTGCCTTGCATCGATACTTGGGATAATACCTCCATATATGACCCGGCTCCCCACACTCGAAACAACCTCCTGGTGCTACAACCCGCTGCCCCAAAGAGGAGGAACCCTGAATAGCCGAAGGGCGGTGTGAACCCTCTGGTAAGGCACTGAAATAGGAACTAGAGGATCGCTGATGACTGGAATAATTGCTGGGTGCACCCTGGATGGCTGGTGGATGGTAAGAGCGCTCTGGCATGGCACTAAACTGAGGCCTCGCCGAAATACCCCTGGGAGGTAGTGGAGGTGCTTAATATGAAGGCCTACTGAACTTGCCGCCTCCGAACTGACCTCTGCCCCTAGCTGGAGCACCCCTGAAGTCACCTGTGAACCTGGTCCTCTTGTCCTGCTGACCCTGCTGACCGTGCTCCCTGCTCCTCATACGGTAACCTTCAATCCGTCGAGCTATCTCGACTACAAACTGGTATGGGGTACCCATCTCTACCTCTCTGGCCATAGAGGCCTTAATACCTGGATGCAAGCCTGCCACAAACCGCCGCACCCTCTCGGCATCATTAGGCAATATCATAAGGGCATGGCGAGACAACTCGGAAAATCTAGCCTCATAATCAGTCACCGACATCTACCCCTGCTCCAGTCGCTCAAACTGACCCCGTAGCTCCTCCCTCTCAGAAGGTGGAATGTATCTGTCTAGAAATAGTCGAGCGAACTGATCCCAAGTGACAGGAGGAGAATATGCTGTCCTGCTGAGAATATATGACTGCACCACCTATGTGCTCTGCCCTCTAACTGAAATGTGGTGAAATCCACTCCATTGGACTCCAAAATCCTCATGTTGTGCAGTCTGTCCCTGCACCTATCAATAAAATCCTGAGCATCATCTCCCCGCTCACCCCCGAAGACTAGAGGGAGAAGTCGGGTCCATCTATCCAACATCTTCTGTTGGTCACCTTCTGCAACTGGCCTGGGCTCTGGGGCTGCTACTACGGGCTGAACCCCTCCCACAGGCGCTGTGCCCGGGGTATGACGTGCTGCTGCTGCCTGACCTGTGGCCTGAGCGGTAGGGGTCTGGACTCCCCCTCCCGCCTGAGAAGTAGCAAGGTCGGTTGGAAATAAACTAGCCTGAGACATAGTGTCCATGAATCTCAGCATACGGCCCATGACCTCCTGGAAGCCTGGCCTCGTCATGAAATCCACTGGAGCAGGTGCTACTGGAGGCACCTCATCCTGCTCCTTCATAATAGGGTCTTCTGGTGGTGCCACTGGTGTAGCTCTAGGACGCCCTCATCCCCTTCCTCGAGCAGGCGCTCTACCCCTGCCTCTTCCCCGACCTTGGGCAGCCGGGGCAGCGGCCTCTCCCGGACCAGGAACATTTGAAGCACGCGTCCTCACCATCTGTGAGAGAATAGAAGAATAAGTTTGAGTACATCATAGATTGCACGACAGGATATGAATAACGAGAAGTTTCCTAAAACCCCATAGCCTTCTGAAAATAAGTACAGACGTCTCCGTACCGATCCGCAAGACTCTACTGGGTCTGGCCGTGACTCGTGAGACTTACGTGAACCTAGGGCTCTGATACCACGTTTTCACGACCCAGAATCCTAATCCAGGTCGTGACGGCGCCCACCAACGGGGTTAGGCAAGCCACACAAATTACACTAAGTATTACCATTCCCAGTTACGCAAATTTCGTCTTTTAACAAAAATTTTAAACAGATATAAACATAATAATGGCGGGTGATGTGAAATAAAACTACAAGTACGGAAAATCAACCAATAGGCACGTCACATAACATATGTACAGCCAACCACCAAAAATATTCACTACGTGTGTGCCAGGAACTAGTGTCACGAGTGTAATGGGCAACTACTGAATATACAATGGCTACAATATATACAGAGTCTCAGTCTGAGTGAAATGGACAGAGGATATAACAAAAGAACACCAGGTTGCTGCTAGGAAGTCGCCGGGAAAGCAGCTCACCGTGAAGTATGACCGCGCTATAAATATCTAGCACCGGCCTAATAATCAGACGTACCAGCCTCCGGACCTGTACAGTCAAGTACATAAAAGAAAAGAAAGTGCAGCATGAGTACATATTAAATAAATATGTACCCAGTGAGTATCCCGCCTAAACTCGAAGAAGTAATGACGAG
This sequence comes from Nicotiana undulata, assembly GCA_005239495.1. Taxonomy (NCBI): domain Eukaryota; kingdom Viridiplantae; phylum Streptophyta; class Magnoliopsida; order Solanales; family Solanaceae; genus Nicotiana; species Nicotiana undulata. The sequence goes on along the minus strand of ML280114.1, from coordinate 11,662 downwards.
AGGTCTACTCGATACTCACTAAGGTCCAACAGTAATAACATATGATAGGATATAATGAAATACAGTAGGCATGTCGGAAACAAAAGCAACAAGTACATATCAGGAGCAGAAATCCAAACAACTACTGAACAAAACAATAAAGCACTTTCAAGGGTAAGACCACCGAACGAAACAATAATCACAAATTCTTAGATCCGCTGTGGCGTACGGCCCTCTCCCAAAAGGTATCTTCTACACTCGCCGTGGCGTACGTCCCGGTCCCATGTTCATTTCAATTTCCTTTCAACACTGCCGTTGCGTACGGCCCGATCCCATATTCATTTCAATTTCCTTTCAACACTGCCGTGGCGTACGGCCTGATCCCATATTCATTAAAATTTCTTTTCAACACTGTCGTGGCGTACGGCCCGATCCCATATTCATTTCAATTTCTTTTCAAAACAAATTCCTTGCCATTCAACAATTTTCCAAGGAGCCTCAGAGGAACAACACTATACAAAACATAACCTTATAGTACATATGGCGTCACAATAGATCATATAAAGCATTACAAGGAAAACATATCAGGCCTTACGAGAAAGCATACAAGGCATGATGTGGGCCTAACTACCCGGACATAACAATAATAGCTGCTACGTACGGACTCTCGTCACTTGGCGCGTACGTAGCCCCCAACCAATTTACACATAGCATACACATCACCTATGGGGACAATTCCCTCTTACATGGTTAGAAAGGAGACTCACCTCGTGACGATATCACCCCTCAGATCAAGGATGCGCCTAAATCTCTGAAATATACTCTCGACGGCTCACAACTAGCCAAACATGGTATAATTGAATCAATTTTAGTCCAAACAAGGAGAATTAACAAGAAATTCCAAAATTTAGCATTGTTGAAGGTTTTCGGAAATTCGACCCCAGGCCCGCACGTTCGGATTTCAAAAATTCTTGAAGGAACCCATTACCCGAAGTCTAAGGATCATGATTATGTGATTTATACATGAATTCGTAGCGAAAATTAGATACTTCCCCAAATTCTCCAAATTCCAATTTACTACCCTAAACCCAAATTTTCCTATGATTTGTAGTTAGTTCCCTTGGAAATTCGCGAATTAAACTAGAAAAATGGAGTGGAGTTACTTACCTCTTACTGGAACTGGTCGTGGACAGTTTTTTCTCAAGCTCCTAAGCCTTTAAATGGAGTTTTGGAGGTGAAAAATGAAGAAGAACCCGAAATTGGCAATTATACACTGCTGGCTACAGCGACTTCTGCACCTCCGGCCCTTGGACAACACCTGCGGTCCCGCGCCTGCGGCCTGAGGCTCGCACCTGCGGACATTGGGCAAGGGGGCTGGGGATCGCACCTGCGGAGGGGTTTCTGCACCAGCCGTGGATCCGCACCTGCGAGGCTGGGACCGCAGGAGCGGTCCCGCACCTGCGGCTGGGAAACTGCACCTGTGGTCACACCAGCAACAGCTCCACCAGCAGTTGTTTTAGCTGGTTTTTGGCCTCGTGTGGTGTTCGGGAGGCACCTAGGCCCACCCGAGCCTCTGTCCAAATATACCAACAAGTATGTATTCATGATACGGACTCGCTCGAACTTCCAGAACAACGAAACTCAAAATTCAATGCCAAAACCAAATTGAATCAACTTAAGAACTTAAGAATTCTAGAATTCACTTCATTGCGCCGAACTGGCCTATACTACTCGGAATGACTTCAAATTTTGCAGACAAGTCGTGAATGACATAGCAGAACTATACCCGGTCTCGGAATCTCATTCGTACCTCGAGAACACAAAATCACATTCCAAATCAAATTTAAAATTCTATGAGAGTCCTCAAAACTTCATTAACACTAATTTTTTCCCATTTTGATCCGAAACCCGTCAAATCAAGTCCGTTTCTTACCAAATTTCACAGATAACAGAAATAACACATATTGAACTTGTTCCGGGCTAGAAACCATAATACAGGCCCGACAGCACACGTTTCACATCAAGGTTCATTTTCATAAGCCTTTAATATTTTTATAAAACAATTTTCTTTAAAAATTCATTTCTCGGACTTGGGTCCTCGGAATTCGATTCGGGGCATACGCCCAAGTCCCATATTTTCCTATGGACCTTCCGGGACCGTCAGATCAAGGATTCGCGTCCGTTTACCCAAAATGTTGACCAAAGTTAACTTTATTCAATTAATTATCATAAATTCAACTCTTAATCGAGTTTTCACATAAAGGCTTCCCGGCTACATGCCCGGGCTACGCACACACATCAAGGTGAGATTAACGGAGAATTTCGAGGCCTCGCAACACAGTAATAATTAAATTTACATAAGATGACCCCTTTTGGGTCATCACAGGATGGATGGAATACCGGGAACTATGGGCCTCCTGTAGTATCAACTCACGAATACCATCAACATCAGGTACACAAATACGGCCCTACATCCGCAGAACTCCCTCATTATCAACCGTAACCTGGTTGGCACCTCCATGCCGGATGTCGCGCCCCCTTTTTCAATCGCACGGGTTAGGTGCGGAAAGATTGGGTTTATGACATTTTAGACAACTCCTTATAAGAAAGGGGTTTAAGGAAGAGTCGCCACCTAATAATTTTTATGGTGCATTAGGGCACCTAGAGTTGATAACTCATGAACTAGTTTGTGTTACGAGAGATTGGGTAAGGGCTTGAAATTATCCAAAGAGGAAGATGTTATGCACCCCTCAAGATCCACAACTGTGGGTCCCAACCAATATGTTTTGTGAATTCGGACGGTGAACAAGTAGCAAGTAAGGTTCATATAAGAGGGGATTTTAAACAAGCTTAAAAATTATTAAAAGTTTGGAGAAAGTATAAAAAAAACATTTGAAAAAAAAAAGAGAAATTGTCCTAGGTTTAAAGTAATACGTATCACTTCAATGCATTACTCGGCATGTAACACCTCGAGGAGGTGGCTACACGTGGTATTAGCGCACCGGTCATCATATACGTATTCCACCCTTCCTGCCCCGTAAGGTTATTTGAAACGCATGTGTTGGTCACGAAAGCTTATTGTGTGTCATTACCCGTCCCATCCTATGAGTCCTGGAGGGTGATTAGGACAACTAATCCTACAGTGTGAGTGCTAGGCTGGACATCCTAGGCTTAAAGGATAAAATACTAGGCGACAAGCATAACAATTAGGACTTCACACATGAAAGGACACATAAGGACAAATAAAGGCTCATAGATACCTCCGCAAGTATACATATGATTAGCACGTTTCAAACACAATTGAAGTCTCAGAAAGGGAAGTTTCAAGACAAGGGAGTTTTAGTAAAAGAGCAGTAGTTTAAGTTCAAATCTGAACGAGTTAAAACCGAAGTATTTAAAATAGTAATTGCAGGAATACAGGTATCAAAAGCATTTTTAACTCAGGAGCATAAAATTACTCAGAATACTTTTGGAAAACAGTAAATTGAGCAGAGGTACATTAGTTATTTGAAATTCGAAAATCCAGTAATGGACTGAAAATTCAGTAATTTGTAAGACTCCTTTTTAAAAAATAGTTCAGAAAAGACTTTAGGAGTAATACAGCAGATTTAAAACTTAACAGTTTGAAGCTAGATCAAAAGTCAGAAATCAGTGATTGAGGAACAAGAAAGTGCACTGTTTAAGAGTTCTTTTTAAAACGAAATACATGAGTTAGACAAATAGAACAGATTTCCAGGAAAGGGGCAGGAACATCAAAGTTTATGTATTTCCAAAGGGCAGATTAATAGAGGTCTGGTAGATTCGACTCAATTACGTGTTAAACCTAAGGCTTGCCTAGGCGTCTTTACATTTGCCTAATTGTTTTAAGGGTGACATACATGCTCAGACTCTGATTTTAAACATGTTTGCAGAAGAGTTTGTTTTAAACGAATTGGCCAGATTTTATTAGATTAAGCATGCTAAGTAGTGGTTTAGCGATTAAAACTCGAACAAGTATAGCCCTAGCAGCAGGATTTCTAATGCACAAAGGGTTCCTAATTACATGGTTTCTAGAATGCCAAGAATATGAAAAATGACAGTTTATTTGTTCATTATTAATTGATCAGGATCATGAGAGGAATGAATGACATCTTGATAGTGAAAGACCTAAAATCAGGATTTCTAAGATATGCAGTGCATGTCCTAAACAGGTTGTTTTATTGCACAAATAGGTAAATAAATCCTATGAACATGTTCTCTACCTATTATGGAAGCTAAGCATGCATATTCCCCCCACCCATTTCACTATATAGCCCCAGCGGTCTGTTTAAAAGTTATTACAGCCAAATATCAAATGAATTACAGTAATTGAAAGAAAACAAGAAGTTACTCTACAGGGAGCCTTCACATAGGACCAATCTTCTAGCCTCACCCCTTTCAACTTCACATCCTTATCCATACTGGGTACGACAAAGCTCCCAAAGGGCCTAAATGGGGGCCCTGGCCAATACCAACACCTAGGAATGTCGACAGTTACACAAGTGTAGTGTAGAGTGCCCTACCTCAGTGTCTCAAGGTTCAGAGGGAACTCATGATTCCCTAAGCTATGCTCACACTGAGGAGGGTAGAACCTAAGGGTCTAGGAATTGTGAAAGTGCTTTGAAAAGGAGTTTTGAGTTTTAAAAGAAGTTTTGAAGTCACATAGTTTCAGGGGAAACACATAAGGACTAATGTTAACACAGCAGAGAGTCCTAACTCAGTAGGATACCAAGGAACAATCACAAACAGGGAAAGGGGTTCAGGGGACGAATAAGGGTGATAGTATGTAAGAAGTTTAGGTACAGATTCAACCCATAGAGATACCAAATAGTACACAGCTGCTACACAAACATATAGGGGATAATAAGCAGATATGAAGAATGGGGAAAACCTACAGTATAGGACATGATGAGCTACAGAAAACAACACATGATTAAGTTCAACTAGAAGAAGAAGAGAGATCATATAAGGGATTAGACATGCTAGTGACAGGGTAAGCACTCGAACCACAAATAGAAACACAAAAGAAAGAGCAAGAACCTTAAGCAAAATTGAATCATATTGTTTGGAGTGCAATAATACTAACTAGGACATACCAGTGATACAAGTAAAGAGCAGCAGAAGTGAGAGTATTGAATAGCACAGTGTTAGCCTTGGCTTAGCAGCCGGCTAGTAGCAAGTAGCAGATAATAGTAGAGGCAAAAGAAGGCCAAGAGAAGTAGAATGCAAGAGAGTAATATAGAGAGAATGAAGCAGTATTCGACTGATGGTAATGTGGGCTTGTGTGTCAAAGTGGGTCGTATTGACTGTGTTCGACTTTTGCTCAATGAAAGAGCACAGTATTTATAGTTGAGAAATAAGTGATCACATAAGGTAAGAATCACAAATAGGAGAATGCAGAATCAATCAGTGAGGAAGAATACACGGTTCCCTTGAATTGTGGGATACAAAATTCTAAGAATGCTAAAGAACACTCAGCATATAAGGCAAATAGAAGACTGTACAGAGTTAAATAAGGAAAATATCAAAGTAACATGGTAATTAAGGAACTCAGATCAGTCAATGAGTCGTTAAGACAAGTAATACCTTAAGTTAAGGGATTCAAATTCAAACCGTAGGAACATATGCCACATAAGGTAATAAAATCAGTATCATGTCAATAATGAAATAATCAAAGTTTACTAAGTATATGGTAGTCAATTAAGACTAAATTCAGGCGACTTCGATTAGGTAAAGCATATAAGGCAAAGGAATCAATCAATTTAAGTGGACAAACATCATTCCAAGGTTTTAAAAGAGATCTTCCAATCAGACCATCGAGTAAGAAAAATCAGAACCAATCAAGAGAAAGTTGTGATTCTATAGTTCAGCATATAAACAGAGAAGACAAACAATCGTAGCAAATAAGCATGTCTTAGTAGCATTGACAAAAAGAGGCAGGAATTTGAACAAACATATGAGATAGAATCACACGGAGATGTCACAAGTAGGCCAAAGGTTTATTTGAAGCATGAAAATCATAGAAAACCCAGCAGGAGTCAAACAGTAAGAGAACCAAACACAGAAACACGAAAAATTAGGGTTTTTAACATAGGCAAGATAAAATCACAAAATTATCACGATATGCAGGGAACAGGCTTAAGCATGAAAGGGAAACTCAGTTAAGACTAGCATATAAGAGGTTTTGAGAAACCCTAGTTTCGAAAAATGGAGTAAAACGTTTAAAAGTTGTTGAATCTCAGAGATTCAGTTGAGGATAAAGTAAAACATGAAGAAATAAGTAGGAATCGTTAAAAATACCAGAGATTTAAGAGGTTTAGGAAAATATTAGGGTTTCATAAGAACCTAGAGAAAGATTGGAGAACCTGTTGTAAAACTCAGAGACGGTGGTGGTTAGAGCACCATCGAGTCGAACCTCTCCGGAGAAGGCCGGAAACATCTAGGCAGGAGCCTCCATGGCCGTATAGCATGGTTGAAATCCTTAAAGGATCTTAGAGACGAAGTAACCGGAGCGATGTGGCTTCATGGTGGCCGGTGGTTAAAGGGGTGAGACTGGAGGTGGCCGGANGGGTGGGGGGGGGGGGGGTTAGGTTAGAGTTAAATTAGGTAAGTTGTATCTTGACCGTTGATCAAATTTGATCAACGGTCAAGATCGAGTCACAGGTGGGCCTGGTATTTAATTGGGTTTGGGTTGGCTAGGAACTGGGTTAGTTAATTAGGTGGGTTGGAATTGAAATTGGGCTAGAATTTAAATAAAATGTGGCTAGGTGTTAAATACCCATGAAAATAGATGATTAATTAAATAAAATAGCTAATAATTGTATAAAAAAAATTAAAAGACATGAATTTTGTATTTTAAGGGTATAAAATGACTAATTAGGCTATAACTGCAAAACAATTGTAATTGCAATTAAATAGTACTCAATTAGACAATTTATGAAATAATTGAAATTTAATAAGTAAAAAAAGATTATAAATGACATACTGAACTGGAAACTATTTTGAAATTATTTTAGAGCACAATTTATGAATTATAAAAAAATATACAATATTAAATGCATAGGGAAATAACTTAGATAAAAATATGGAAAAATTAGGAGAAATACTCATTATTGCAAAGAGTGATTTTGAAAGCTTATGCAAGTTTAAAATAATTTGAGGAAAATTTGGGTATCAACAGCTGCCCCTCTTTACCCGGGAAGGATGAAAGAGTTGTCGGGTAAAGATATGATGGCCAATTTTGACCTGAGATGAAGTTGCGGGATAGAATTCGGCCACACCCTGCTTTCTGAGCTGCCTACATATCCCTGGTTTTACAGGAATCAGGCCGCATGTAGTTCCGGAATCATCGGCAAAATATATCGATGATGTTTTACAAGAATGGACACAAGGTGCATGGTGGGGTAAGAATACGAAGATCTTTCGGGGTTGTGTCGAAGAACTGGAGCGGTCCGCTCCTGCCTGGTTGGCTGTTCCGGCTGGGTTACCTGCAAATAATGAACGAACGTATATTGTGCGTAATATAAACATGATGCAAGTTCCCGTCGGACTATGAATAATGTCTTTGGACCGTTAAGATGATGTGCTTAGACCATGATGTCCTGGTCCATGAATCGCTTGGTGCGGGATTCGCAGGCTATGAAATTATGTTCTCGGGCCACGTAGATGGTGCCTCCGAACCATGGTGCCTTTGAATAATGATATGCAAGTTGAATATAAGAGATCAGCAGGCTATGAAATGATGTTCTCGGGCCATGAGGATGGTGCCTTTGAACGATGACGCCTTTGGACAAGTTGGCAATATTTCAGCCCATGAAGAATGCAGTAGTATGATGTTGACAAGACAGAGCTTAGTCTTGCGATTTGCGAGAAGAAAGAGGGCAGAGCTTAGCCTGAAAGAAAGCGTAAATAAATATCGTATTGAAAGGCGACTGCTTTGAAAGGGTAGAAAGGAGCTTAGAGTAGTGCAATAAGATGCGGAGAGAGGTAGTGTGGAACCTCGGAAGGCAGGAGGACAGCCTTATGCAAGAAGCAGATACAGATGGAGGTAGAGCTTAACCTCGGAAGGCAGAAATTAGCCTTATCCAATGTGAGAAAAATGCAGAGAGACAATGCTTAGTCTCGGAAGGCAGAAAGTAGCCTTATCCAATGTGAGAAAAATGCAGAGAGACAATGCTTAGTCTCGGAAGGCAGAAAGTTAGCCTTATGCAATGTGAATGCGGATGGAGGTAGAGTTTAACCTCAGAAGATGGAGACAAAGCTTAGTCCCGGAAGGCAGAAAGTAGCCCTATGCAAGATGCGAATGCAGATGGAGGTAGAGCTTAACCTCGGAAGATGGAGACAAAGCTTAGTCTCGGAAGGCAGAAAGTAGCCTTATGCAAAGATGCGAATGCAGATGGAGGTGGAGCTTAACCTCGGAAGGCAGACTGATAGCCTTATGCAGATACGAATGTAGATGGAGGTAGAACTTAACCTCGGAAGGCAGATTGATAGCCTTATGCAAATGCGAATGCAGATGGAGGTAGAGCTTAACCTCGGAAGGCAGACTGATAGCCTTATGCAGATGCGAATACAGATGGAGGTAGAGCTTAACCTCGGAAGATGGAGACAAAGCTTAGTCTCGGAAGGCAGAAAGTAGCCTTATGCAAGATGCGAATGCAGATGGAGGTAGAGCTTAACCTCGGAAGGCAGACTGATAGCCTTATGCAGATGCGAATACAGATGGAGGTAGAGCTTAACCTCGAAAGGTAGAAGTTAGCCTTATGCAATGAGAGAAAAATGTAGAGAGACAATGCTTAGTCTCGGAAGGCAGAAAGTAGCCTTATGCAAGATGCGAATGCAGATGGAGGTAGAGCTTAACCTCGGAAGATGGAGACAAAGCTTAGTCTCGGAAGGCATAAAGTATCCTTATGTAAGATGCGAATGCAGATGGAGGTATAGCTTAACCTCAGAAGATGGAGATAAAGCTTAGTCTCAGAAGGCAGAAAGTAGCCTTATGCATAGATGCGAATGCAGATGGAGGTAGAGCTTAACCTCATGCAAGATGGAGACAAAGCTTAGTCTCGGAAGGCATAAAGTATCCTTATGTAAGATGCGAATGCAGATGGAGGTAGAGCTTAACCTCATGCAAGATGGAGACAAAGCTTAGTCTCGGAAGGAAGAAAGTAGCCTTATGCAATGTAGAGAATAAAGTGATAATAAGGGTTCTTAGCTGATGATAAAATGCGATGATACGACTGTTGTAAATGAAGCATCATTTGCAATAATGATAGTATTAAGCGTTGGCATGTGCAATGAATTCGAGAGTGTATCCTTAAGAAGCATGCATCTTATGGGGGTAGCGGGATGTCTTGGGAATTCGCCGTATCTGTGCCTGCATCCAAAGAAAAATCGTGAGTTCTGTAGAGGGATGGGTTAGTTTGTATCCCTGCTGGCTCGAATCGGCCTATCTTCTTGATGATGATGACTTCGTTCGTACCACAGGGGTAGCGTTGATAAAACAAACTATTTTTTTTAGAAATAAATATGCATGGTTTTATAAAATATTATATAACATATAGAAAATAATAGTTTTCTTTGGATGAACCGACGACCATGCCGCGGTTCAAGACATTGCAACCTCTCTTGCTGCGGAGATTTGAGGGTCATCCTCACAATTCTGCTCCAATTTGGATGGGTGAAGGCTTCTGGATATTACTCGTGCGGTACTCGGCTGAACTTGCTTCGCAATTTTGAGGTCCCTCCTCAAAATTCTGCCCCAGTTTCCATTCGTGGGGAAAATTAAAATTTTATTAGAATGTGACCGAACCCACAGGGCTGCCTACGTATCCCCTCTTAAACGGGAATCAGGTCAGGCATAGTTCATTTTACAACATTGATAGAAGCATAACCATTACACATAGTAGCGTTTCACTGCATCTGAATTGATTGGTTTAGGCCAAACTTCTCCATCCATTTCCGCCAGTATGAGTGCTCCTCTTGTTAGCACTCGGTGAACCATGTATGGTCCTTGCCAATTAGGAGAGAATTTCTCTTTTGCTTCGTCTTGATGAGGAAAGATTTTCTTTAACACCAGTTGCCCCGGTGTGAATCGTCTTGGTTTGACTTTCTTGTTGAAGGATCTGGTCATTCTGTTCTGATATAGTTGACCATGACAAACCGCGTTCATTCTCTTTTCATCTATGAGGGCCAACTGCTCATAACGACTTCTTACCCGTTCAGCGTCGCTGAGCTTGCCTTCTTGTATGATTCTCAAAGATGGAATTTCAACTTCAGCAGGAATGACGGCTTCTGTACCGTATACCAACATGTAAGGAGTTGCCCCGGTTGATGTGCGAACCGTGGTGCGATACCCCAACAGAGCAAATGATAACTTCTCATGCCATTGCATGTGCTTTTCTATCATCTTTCTTAGTATCTTCTTGATGTTCTTGTTGGCAGCCTCAACGGCTCCGTTCATTTGAGTTATGTATGCAGTAGAATTCTTGTTCTTGATCTTGAAGGTTTCACACATCACTTTCATCAAGTCAAAGTTGAGATTGGAACCATTATCGGTGATGATTGATTCTGGACTCCAAACCGACAAACAATGCGGTCGCGGACAAAGTCGGCTACCACTTTCTTAGTAAATGCTTTGTAGGATGCTACTTCGACCCATTTGGTGAAATAGTCAATGGAAACCAGAATGAACCTATGTCCGTTGGAGGCAGCAGGCTCGATTGGTCCAATAACATCCATGCCCCAAGCGGCGAACGACCAGGGTGAGCTTGCTGCATTAAGCTCACTGGGAGGTACCTTTATCATATCCTTATGTATTTGACACCAATGGCATTTGCAGACATACTGGATGCAATCTGTTTCCATGGTCATCCAGAAATAACCAGCCCGAAGAATCTTCTTTGCTAGAACAAACCCGTTCATATGAGGACCGCATGTACCAGCATGTATTTCCTCCAACAACTTTGTTGCTTCCTTTGCTTCGACACATTTTAGCAAACCCAGATCGGGAGTCCTCCTATATAGGATTCCTCCGTTGTGAAAGAAGTTGTTTGATAATCTTCGTAGAGTGCACTTTTGAGTGGCGTTTGCAAGCTCTGGGTAATCTCCCTCTGCCAAGTACTCCTTAATATCATAAAACCAAGTCTTTGCATCTGCTTTTTCTTCAACGTGGGCACGTAAGCCGGCTGAGTGAGAATTCCCACCGGGATAGGATCAATGAAATTATTATCTAGATGATGGATCATGGATGACAAGGTGGCTAGTGCGTCGGCGAACTCATTCTGGATTCTAGGAACATGCCGAAATTCAATCTTTGTGAACCTCCTTCTCAATTCCTGCACACGATGTAGGTATGGCAGTATCTTGGAATTCTTGGTCGCCCATTCTCCTTTAACTTGGTGTATTAATAAGTCCGAATCACCAATCACTAATAATTCTTGAACATTCATGTCGATGGCCAAGTTGAGCCCAGGGATGCAGGCCTCATATTCAGCCATGTTGTTGGTGCAAGGGAATCTGAGTTTGGCAGATACCGGGTGATGCTGACCAGTTTCTGAAATTAAGACTGCTCCAAACCCACGCCTTTGAAGTTCGTGGCCCCATAAAATAACATCCTCCAACCGTCGTAGGATTCTACAATGTCCTCTCCTACGAATGATACTTCCTC
>ML280113.1:0-44418 GCA_005239495.1 Nicotiana undulata | reverse complement strand
GTTTATGGGTGATTATAGACCATAATCCCAGCCTTTAATTCATGAAAAACAGTAAAAAAAAATTGGGTTTTAGGGCTTGAGATTTTAAGACCTTCAAGGGTCGATTTGAGGGATCAAACGGACTCCGATTTTGGTGTTCCTTATATGTACGGACTCGTGGGAAGATGAAGAACACTTTTTTGTAAACATTTCTGAGTTTCGGGATGCGGGCCCGGGGTCGGGTTTTGCCCGGTTTCGGATTTTTGAGTAAAATTGATATCTTTCGATTGGAAATTGTTCCTTAAGCCCATATTGATGATAAAAATCTGAACTTGGTAGATTTGGAGCCTTCGGAGGTTGATTCGAGAGGCAAGCGCATTGCGGAATAGTTTTCGGGCTAGTTTTGAGGTAAGTAATGTCTTTAAATCCTATCCTGAGGGTATGAAACCCCGGACTATGCACCCTTTCACGGGTTTTGAGATAAAAAGGTGGAAACTTTGGAAACATCTTTCCTATTTAGGCGACTATTGAGTTGTGAAACTGATTTCTAAGCCTATACTTAATAGTATAGATATATTTGATATGATTTGGGTTGTAAGCCATGTTTGGGGCCTAGTGCTGATCTGTTTTAACCCCTTGGGGGCTGTTTTAATATTTTCCTCACTAATATGTTATGATTTTCACTCAGTCTTTTCTGTGAAATTGTTTTGACACTCAGATTATTTTGATACTATTTATTGAAAAATGAAACACTGTTTTTGGGTCGAGAACCCGGTATGATCATGGCCTGAAGGGCGAATTGAGAGTGTCTGACTGAGTGAGGCTGCTGGCCTATATTGTGAGGTTGATGTGATATGAGTGAGGCTGCGGGCCTATATTGTGTGTGAATTATGCCATGTTGTGGCTTATTATTGCGCTTGGGCTGTAGGAGCCCCTCTGGAGTCTGTAACACACCCCCAGTGAGCGCCGGTGCCGAATGAGTGATGTCCGTGGGGCTTATGAAGAGTGACTGTGAGGATGCCTGATGGACAGAGTGAATGTGTGGATGCCTGATGGGCAGAGTGACTGTGAGGATGCGTGATGGGCAGAGTGACTGTGAGGATGCCTGATGGGCAGAGTGATGGTGAGGATGCTTGATGGGCAGAGTGATTGTGAGGATGCCTGATGGGCAATGGTTATGATAAATAATTTTGGCCCGAGGGGCAGTTTTATGAAAGATTTTACTGATTTTTCAAACTATGATTTACTTCGTTTTCGAACTGGTTTTACTGAGAACTTTATTGAGATATACTGATATTGTACTTGTTCTCAAAGGATTTCTGGAAACTGATTTCGAACTTATATTTGATGAATACTACATGGTGACTTGGTGTTTTTACTGGTTTTGTGGAATTGTGTATCTGTTCTGTGTGTTTATATTACTCAGATTGTGATTTATTTTCATTACTACTGAGTTGGCGTACTCATAAAGACTCCATATGCCTCTGTGTATAGATCCAGGTACTAGCTCGCAGTAGTAGCTGACGTACTTGATAGAAGCATTTCACGGGATTTCGAGGTAGCTGTCCAGCGTCCACAGCTTTTCCATTTCCCTTCCTTATTTAGTTTAGCATTTGATTCAGAGACATATGTTATAGTCTTAGCAGAGTTAGATTTATTTATTCTTAGATGCTCGTGACTATTGACTCCAGTTCTTGGGAGGTTGTTTAGGTTAATATGGGAATGCTAATACTTAATTATATTAATTACGATGTGGTTGCTTGCTTATTATTTAATTGTGAACTATTATAATTGAACAAAAGCGTAGTAAGGTGATGGTTGGCTAGCCTAGTTCCACTATAGAAGCCATCACGACCTGTTAGGATTTGGAGTCGTGACATAAATAGCCTTGTTTTAATAAGTGTTCTATTTCACCTTGTAAGAACCTACAATCGGCAGTTCTATGCCCATGATCATTATGGAATTCACACCACTGATCTGGGTTTCTCCTGTTTGTATTAGACCGCATTTCTTTGGGCCATTTAACTTTGTCTCCCATATTTCTTAGGATTGAGACAAGTTCAGAACTGCTTACATTAAAGTTATGGTCCCCAATTCGGGTATTACCTTTGGACCGTTTGTCACAATCTCTCCTGGATCTAGATGAGGATGAGCCTATATCTCTTCCCGACGGTCTTATATTTTGGAACCCGGGACGTGTGTCACGTCCCGAAGGTCCTAAGTAAGGATCATACCTGTTTTTACCTGACCTTTTTTCTGGTTCTGGTCGTCTGGATTTGGAATATTCTTCATCTTTTGAACGAGCAATAATATCTTCTTCAATTCTGAGTTTAGTACTATACCTAATGTATACATCGTTCCACGTCGTAGCTAGGAATTCTCTTAGGCTTTCCTTGAGTTTCCTCGTGGCTTTTGAGCTTTTATCATTTAAGTTACTTGCGAATGCCATGGCTGCCCAATTATCAGGCACCCTTGGTAATTGCATTCTTTCTCGTTGAAACCTGTTTACGAACTCACAGAGTAGTTCCATGTCTCCTTGCTTTATTTTGAATATGTCTTCCATTCGTTTCTCAACTTTTTGTGCACCAGAGTGTGCTTTTATAAACGAATCTGCAAGTTCAGCAAAAGAATTTATAGAATTTTCAGGGAGAAGAGAATACCAGGTTAAGGCTCCATTTGTGAGTGTTTCACCAAATTTCTTGACAATGACTGATTCAATCTCTTGTTTTGTTAAATCATTGCCTTTTACTCCAGTGGTGAAAGCAGTCACATGATCTCGCGGGTCAGTTGTTCCATCGTATTTAGGAACGTCAGGCATTTTGAACTTCTTGGGTATAGGCAATGGTGATGCACTTGGCTTCCAGGGTTATTGAGAATATCTATCAACATCGATGCCTTTGATAATCGGCGGAACACCTGGCATTTGCTCGATGCGATCGTTCTGTTCTTTCATCTATTTCTGCATAGTTAGCAATAAATTTTGTAACTCAAAGTTATTAGTCATACCTGGTCTCGTTTCAATAGATTCATTCAAAGTGTCACCCCTGGCCGAGTTGAGGATTTTCTGCTATGATTGTATTATTTAGAGGAAATGTTGGTGTTGGTGGTGCTAGTGGTAATCCTCTTGCAAACTCTTGCAAAGCTTGCCCCACATATTCAGAAATCATTTGCTTTATCCGATCTTGCTCCATCATTTGCTCATTATTGTTATGATGATTAGTGGTTCTTTCTGGAGATGTCTCCCTTGAACCGTGTGGGGTTCCTCGAGGAGTTGGAACTGGGGTTCCATTCTCCTGCTGGGTGTTGTTGACATTGTTGTCGCCGTTGTTGTTGTTCGACATAGTTTAAAGGATATCGATTGGAGAATAGACTATGATGATCAGATTCCCGGTAACGGAACCAATTCATTTAATCAAAGAATTAGATTCCTTGACCAAAGCTATTTTAGGATGAACACGGGTTACTGATAATCAGGAAAGTAATATAAAAAATATAGAAAAATTGAGTAACAGACAATATTGTAGAGTGCAAAAAGTAAGGTAGATTATATCCGAGAATTCAGATGATCTTATGGGTTACATTCCTTTCCCTTATATAGGGGTTTCCTAGTATAACGTTTGGTTCCTGTCATGATTGCTCATTTAATGGCTAATTATTACATTAGTGAAGCATTACAAAGGATAACCGAAACTGTTTTATAGGAGTTTCGTAACGTATAAGTCATTGACTGTTCATTCTCGAATATGGCCGTGATTTCGTCTGGGTTCATTGTGACCGTATCTCTTCTTTGCCATTTAAGTTTCCTGTGGGTGATGACCTCGTGGGTTTACTGACCGTACCTATTTTCCCCGTGCCTCTTTACACAAGTAAGTCCATCTGTTGCGTTTTCCATGGTCCACGTAGCAAGCTGAGTTGTCAAGAACCTGCTTACGTGTCAAACTCTTTTTACCAATACAGTCACGACCCGTTTTACCCTCCGAACGGTCTAGCGATGGCACCTAGCCTCTAAGACTAGGTAAGCCTAACAAGTTCGGAAATAAGACAAAGCAGAAATAGAAACAGTAAAGAAACAATAATACTATAAACTAGCCGCTCGGCTGGTATAACTTTTACTTTTTCCCAAAAACCCGGAATATCGCAATCACAAGCTTTATACAAGTGTGCTCTATACAACAGAATAAAGAAATGTATATCTGACTATCTCCTAAGTCACTAATGGACTAGACAGGGACACGTGGGATTCTGAGGACGCGGCAGAATTACCTCGCGGTCTCCGAAATGCTGCTCAGGTACTCCTAGCCAAAGCGCTGTGTACTGGTACATATGCACATGGGGAAAACATGCGCAGGAAGGGCATGAGTACACCACAATTGGTACTCAGTAAGTGTCAATCCTAACCCCAGTCAAGTAGTGACGAGGTCAGGTTGAGGCCCTACTGAGTTTGAAAATAAGACAGTGAAAGTTTGAACAATAACATATAAATAGCGGCAATAAACAGAAACTTGAAGGAAAGCTGAAAGTAATAATAAAGAAGAGCCCTCGGCTCAGCACATCACATATCTCATCAGCAAATATGAAATGCGGTACAGGGGGAAAGCTCCCGGATCTCGATCCATAGTCTCAATTTAAATATTCTATGCAGTACAGGGGGGAAGCTCCCGGATCTCAGTCCGTAGTCCCAATTTAAATATGCAATGCAGTACAGGGGGAAAGCTCACGGATCTAGGTCCGTAGTCCCAATTTAAATATGCAATGCAGTGCAGCTTAATTAAACAGTCCAGGAAAACACAAGCAAGAATAACTTAAGACTACCTAAGCATGGAGCAACTAGTAGCAAATAAGAGGGAATCAAGTATGGACAGGTAGGCATGCTCAATCTTAAACTAACTACTCAGTTAGGATAGGAAGCAGTAATTTAGGAATGAAAGTGAATTATGCCATGGAAGGAAAAACAGAATTTCAGCAACAATGACCCGTGTACGCACTCGTCACCTCACGTACACGGCGTCCACAAAGTAAATTCAGTATAAAATTCCTAAGGGGAAGTCCACAACATAGAGTTAGGCAAGCCACTTACCTCGACTGCGCTTAATCAACTCAAGACCACGCTCTTGCCCAAGTATCCGACTCCAGGTGGCCCAAATCTAATAAATTCGATTGCATATTGTAAATATCACCTCAAGGAGACAAAATAGCTAAGTATTTCTATGCTAATTCCCTAAATAAGGAAATTCGCCCAAAACGTCCCCCGGGATCACGTCTCGGAATTGGGTAAAAATTATATTTCCCGAACACCCATTCGCTCATGAACTCACTCGAACAAGAATCATCAAAATCCAACGTCTAAATCTCCCTATATCCTTAGACTTCTACTCTGGGAAGTTTCATCCAAATTTCATGGTTTTTTTATCCAAATTCATTGATTATGTTGAAGAAATTGATAGAGATTAATGGTATATAAGTGAAATAAGGTTAGGAAACGTTACCTATAAGTCTCCTCTTTGAATCCCACTGAAAATCGCCAAATCCCGAGCTCTAAATCGATTCAGGAATTATAAATTTAAAACCCTAGGATTTTTGGTATAACAGTTCAGGGATTTCGCACCTGCAACCCTATGATCGCACCTACAGAATTTCCATCGCAGTTGCGGAAGTCACTTAAGAAGGCTGGGACCGCACCTGCGGTCACTTGGCCGCATCTGCGGTCCCGCTCCTGCGGAACCCAAGCTGCACCTGCGACCACTGGCCATCCCCACTTGAACTGCACTTGCGAACCCACCATCCGCACCTGCGTGTGCGCACCTGCGGAAAAACCATCATAGGTTCAAGACACCAGAACCAACAATGGTTCAGCTGTTCCAAGTTCCAAAATTCACATGTTAGGCATCCGAAACAACCCCGAGGCCCCTGGGACCTCAACCAAACCTACCAACTGACACTAATTCCTTTTTCAAACTTGGTCGAGCCTTAAAACACATCTCATAACATCAAAATCATCGATTATGCATAGATTCAAGCCTAAGAACTTATGAAATTTCTAGAATTCACATCCGATGCCGAAACCTATCATAACTCATCCGAATGACCTCAAATTTTGCACAAAGGTCATAAATGACATTACGGACCTGCTGTCACTTCCGGAATTCCATTCCGGATCCGTTTTCACACAGTTCTAGTACGGCCTAAATTTTAAAGCTAAATTCCATAATTATGGACTAAGTGTCCAAAACCACTCCGGATTTAACCACTCAACGCTCCGACAAGTTCCAATAGTATAAAAAGATATGGGAGAAGCAGTTATTAGGGGATCGGGGCGCTAACTCTCAAAATGACCGACCAGGTCGTTAGATTCTCCCCCTCTTAAGAAAATCGTTCGTCCTCAAACGAGTATAGAAACATACCTGAAGCCGCGAAACGATGAGGGTACTTACTCCGCATATCCTGCTCGGTCTCCCAAGTCGCCTCCTCAACCGGATGACCCCTCCACTGAACCTTGACTGAGGCAATATTCTTCGATCTGAGCCTTCTGACCTGCCTATCCAATATAGCCACATGCTCCTCAACATATGATAGATCCTTGTCCAACTGGACTGAGCTAAAATCCAAAACATGAGTCAGATCACCGTGATACTTCCGGAGCATGGAAACGTGGAATACTGGATGAACTTCTGCTAGGTTGGGAGGCAAGGCCATCTTATAAGCAACCTCCCCAACCCGCTGCAACACCTCAAAGGGACAATGAACCTCGAACTCAGCTGACCCTTTTTCCCGAATCTCATGACGCCCTTTATAGGCGATACCCAAAGCAAAACTCGATCACCAGTCATAAATTCCAAGTCACGAACTCTTCGGTCCGCATAACTCTTCTGCCTGGACTGAGCGGTTCGAAGTCTCTCCTGAATCACCTTCACCTTGTCCAGGGCATCCTGGACCAAATCTGTACCCAACAACCAGGCCTTGCCCGGCTTAAACCATCCCACTGGAGACCTACACCGCCTACCATACAAAGCCTCAAACGACACCATCTGAATGTTGGACTGGTAGCTGTTCTTATAAGAAAACTCTTCAAGAGGCAAGAATCGATCCCATAACCCTCCAAAATCCATCACACAGGCACTGAGCATATCCTCAAGAATCTGAATCGTGTGCTCGGACTGCCTGTCCGTTTGGGGGTGGAATGTTGTACTGAGATCAATCTGGGTACCCAACTCACTATGCAAAGCTCTCCAGCAGTGCGAGGTGAACTGAGGACCTCGATCTGATATAATAGACACCTGTACACCGTGCAACCAGACTATCTCCCGAATGTAGATCTGGGCCAACCTCTCAGAAGAATATGTAGTCAACACTGGAATGAAATGGGCTGATTTGGTCAGCCGGTCCACAATCACCCAAATAACATCATGCTTCCCCAAGGTCCGAGGAAGCTCAAGCACAAAATCCATGGTGATCCGCTCCCAATTCCACTCTGGAAGCCTAATTTGCTGAAGTAATTCTCCCGGTCTCTGATGCTCACATTTGACTTGCTGACAATTGAGACACTTGGCTACGAACTCCGCTATATCCTTCTTCATCCTGCGCCACCAATAGTGCTACCTCAGATCCTGATACATTTTTGCGGTACCCGGATGGATGGAATACCGCGAGCTATGGGCCTCCTCAAGAATCAACTCCCGAAGCCTATCTACGTTGGGCACACAAATACGGATCTGCATCCTCATCACACCATCATCACCTACGATCACATCCCTGGCATCACCCTATCGGACTCCATCCTGAAGAGCCCGAAGGTTGGGATCATCATACTGGCGCTCCCGAATACGGTCATAAAGAGAAAATCGAGCAACAACACAAGCAAATACCCGGTGAGGCTCAGAAAGATCCAGCCTCACAAACTGGCTGGCTAGGGACTGAACATCCAAGGCTAAGGGCCTCTCAGCTGCACAAAGATATGCCAAACTACCCAAACTCTCCGCCCGGCGACTCAAGGCGTCGGCCTCCACATTGGCCTTCCCTGGGTGGTATAATATAGTGATGTCGTAATCCTTGAGTAACTCCAACCACCTATGCTGGCGCAATATAAGATCCTTCTGCCTGAATGTGTGCTACAAACTCCGGTGATCCGTGAATATCTCATTGGGAACACCATATAAATAATGACGCCATATCTTCAGGGCGTGAACAATCACTGCCAACTCAAGATCATGCACGGGGTAGTTCTTCTCGTGCACCTTCAGTTGTATGGACGCGTAGGCAATCACCCTACCGTCCTGCATCAACACTACTCCTAGGCCAATCCTCGAAGCATCACAATAGACTGTATAGGACCCTGAACCTGTGGGTAATACTAACACTGGAGCTGTAGTTAGGGCTGTATTGAGCTTCTGAAAGCACTCCTCGCACTCCTCAGTCCATATAAAAGGTTCACCCTTCTGGGTCAGTGTGGTCATGGGTGCTGAAATGGATGAAAATCCCTCCACTAAACGACGATAATACCCAGCCAAACCGAGGAAACTGCGGATCTCAGTAGCTGAAGACGGTCTAGGACAACTCTAAACCGCCTCTACCTTCTTCGGATCTAACTTGATCCCATCCAAAGATACCACATGGCCTAAGAATGCCACAGAATCAAGCCAAAATTCACACTTAGAAAATTTGGCATATAACTTCTTCTCCCTCAATGTCTGAAGTACGATCCTCAAATGCTGCTCATGGTCCTCCTGGGACCGAGAATATACAAGGATTTCATCAATGAACACGATGATGAAAGTATCAAGATACGGCCGAAATACGCTGTGCATCAGGAGCATGAAGGCTGCTGGGGCATTGGTCAGCCCAAATGACATAACAAGGAACTCATAGTGGCCATATCTGGTCCTGAAGGCAGTCTTCGGGATATCCGGCTCCCGAATCTTCAACTGATGATAGCCTGAACGAAGATCAATCTTGGAGAACACCCTAGCACCATGTAGCTAGTCAAATAAATCATCGATGCGAGGCAATGGGTACCTGTTCTTCACTGTCACCTTATTCGGTTGCCGGTAGTCAATACACATACGCACTGAACCATCCTTTTTCTTCACAAACAATACCGGAGCACCCCAAGGCGATAAACTAGGCCTGATGAATCCCTTTTCAAGCAACTCTTGTAACTGCTCCTTCAACTCCTTCAACTCAGGAGGAGCCATGCGATAGGGAGGAATGGAAATGGGCTGAGTGCCCGGCAACAAGTCAATGCCCAAATAAATATCTCTATTGGGCGGCATACCCAGAAGATCAGCTGGAAAAATATCAGAATAGTCCCTAACAACGGGGACAGACTCAACTATGGGGGTCTCATCACTAGTATCCCTCACATAAGCCAAATACGCATCACACTCCTTTTGAACCATCCGCTGAGCCTTAAGAAAAGAAATGACTCGGCGGGGAGTGTACTCTAAGGAACCTCTCCACTCTAACCTCGGACATCCTGGCATAGCCAGCGTCATGGTCTTGGCGTGAAATCAAGAATAGCATAGTAGGGAGACAACCTGTCCATACCTAATATAACATCCAATCTACCATACTAAGTAATAATAAATCAGCCCTGGTCTCAAAACCACCGATAACAATCAAACACGACCGATATACGCACAACAAGAGAATCTCCCACGGGAGTAGAAACATAGACGGGGGAACTCAAAAAATCCCGAGATATACCCAGATGGGAAGCAAAGTAAGAGGACACATACGAATATGTAGATCCTGGGTCGAATAATACCGACGTGTCCCTATGAGAAACGGGAACAATACCTGTAATGACCGAATCTGAAGCAATGGCCTCTGAGCGGTCTGTAAGAGCATAATATCTAGCCTGGCCTCCCCCTCTAGGGCGACCTCGACCTCCCCGACCTCCACCTCAATCTGCCTGAGATGGTGGGGTAGCAGGTGGGGTTGGAAGAATAGCCGGAGGGCCTGGTGGAAGGCGTGGAACCTGATAAGTCTGAGGTGGTGCACCCCTCCAAGCCCTGGGGCAATCTCTAATCACATGACGAGGGTCACCACACTCAAAACAACCCCTCGGAAGACGTGGCAGCTGATGTTAACTCTAGATAGGACTGTTTGGACTGACCGGTGATAGCACCTCGAGCAGGAAACACATGAGATACTGGTGATGCATAATAAGGCTCCTGAGGTCTAGAAGGAGCTGGAATACTACTGGCTGCTGGAAGAGCTGAACGAACGGGGTGACTCACAAAACCCCTACCATAGCGTGCTGCTGGTGCACGGGCTCCTGAAAAGTGACCAGTCTCTCGAGACCTCTTGGCCTCTCTCTCCTCCCTGTCCCGGGCTAACATAGTCTCAATCCTCTGGGCAATACTCACGACCTACTGGTAAGAAATATCTGTCTCCAGCTCTCTGGCCATGCTGGTCCGAATGGGTGGATTCCCTCAATAAAGCGTCGAACCCTCTCTTTAACAGTGGCAACCAAAGCTAGTGCATGGCGAGCCAAGTCGCTAAAACGGACTGCATACTCTGACACAGTCATAGAACCCTGGCGTAACTGCTCAAACTCTGCACACCAATCATCCCTGAGGCTCCGAGGGACAAACTCAAGTAGGAACATCTCTGAGAACTAAGCCCAAGTAAGTGAAGTTGCCTCGTCCGGACTGCTCAAGTCAAAAGCACGCCACCACTAATAAGTTTCTCCCCTCAGCTGGAAAGCAGTGAAAGAAACCCCACTCATCTCCACAATACCCATAGTGCGGAGAATGCGATGACACCCCTCAAGAAAACCCAGGGTGTCATATGAAGCTAGTCCGCTGAACTCAGGTGGGTGGTACTTCTTGTACCTCTCAAGTCGGAGCTGTTATGCCCCAGGAAAAGCTATCATAGTCTCATGCTGAACTGGAGCTACTGGGGGCAAAGGAATATACTCTGGAACCTGCCACATATGAACCCTCTGCTCAGGAGTACGGGTTGCGGGAGTCTGTGTCCCTCCCCCGTCCTGGGATGTAGCTGGGGCTATCGGAAGTAGTCCCTCCTGAGACAGAGTACATAAAGCAATCAATAACTGAGCCAATGTCTCCTGGAGGGCTGCAGTAATAGTAGGGACCTCATGTGCCCCTCCAACTGTGGATGTTGTTGGGGGCTCCTCTTCCTTTTCTCTAGTCAGTGCTCGGGCTACACCGCGGGTTCGTCCTCTACTCCGGCCCCTGCCTCTGGTGGATCTTACTGGGGGCTTGGGTGCCTGTTCATCAGTACGTCCAGTACGAGTACGAACATCTGTAAGCAAGAATAGAATAGAGTTTAAGAGTTTTGATGACAGTAACTAGCTCGATAAGGAAATCCAAGAAATATGATTGTTCTTAACAGTTACATAGCCTCTCGAAGATAGATACGGACGTCTCCGCACCGATCCCTGAGACTCCAATAAACCGGCTTCTAATTGTGACTCATATGAACCTAGACGCTCTGATACCAACTTGTCACGACCCGTTTTACCCTCCGAACGGTCTCGCGACAGCACCTAGCCTCTAGGACTAGGTAAGCCTAACAATTTCGGAAATAAGACAAAGCAAAAATAGAAACAGTAAAGAAATAATAATAATATAAACTAGTCGCTCGGCTGCTATAACTTTTACTTTTCCCAAAAACTCGGAATATCACAATCACAAGGTTTATACAGGTGTGCTCTATACAATGGAATAAAGAAATGTATATCTAACTATCTCCTAAGTCTGTAATGGAGTAGACAGAGACACGTGGGATTCTGCGGATGCGGCAGAATTACCTCACGGTCTCCGAAATGCTGCTCAGGTACTCCTAACCAAAGCGCTGTGTACTGGTACATGGATCTGCACATGGGGAAAACATGCGCATGAAGGGCATGAGTACACCATAGTTGGTACTCAGTAAGTGCCAAGCCTAACCCCAGTCAAGTAGTGACGAGGTCAGGTTAAGGCCCTACTGAGTTTTAAAATAAGACAGTGAAAGTTTGAACAATAACATATAAATAGCGGCAATAAACAGAAACTTGAAGGAAAGTTGAAAGTAATATTAAAGAAGAGCCCTAGGCTTAACACAACATATATATCATAAGCAAATATGAAATGCAGTACAAGGGGAAAGCTCCCGGATCTCAGTCCGTAGTCCCAATTTAAATATGCTAGGCAGTACAGGGGGAAAGCTCCCGGATCTTAGTCCGTAGTCCCAATTTAAATATGCAATACAGTAAAAGAGGAAAAGCTCCCAGATCTCGTTCCGTAGTCCCAATTTAAATATGAAATGCAGTGCAGCTTAATTAAACAGTCCAGGAAAACAACAGGCAAGAATAACTTAAGACTACCTAAGCATGGAGCAACTAGTAGCAAATAAGAGGGACACAAATATGGACAGGTAGGCATGCTCAATCTTAAACTAACTACTCAGTTAGGATAGGAAGCAGTAATCTAGGAATGAAAATGAATTATGCCATGGAAGGAAAAACAGAATTTCCGCAACAATGACCCGTGTACGCACTCGTCACCTCACGTACACGGCGTCCACATAGTAAAATCAGTATAAAATGTCTAAGGGGAAGTCCCCAACATATATTTAGGCAAGCCACTTACCTCGACTGCGCTAAATCAACTCAAGACCACGCTCTTGCCACGAGTATCCGACTCCGGGTGGCCCAAATCTAATAAATTCGATTTCATATTGTAAGTATCACCTAAAAGGAAACAAAATAGCTAAGTATTTCTAGCGAAATTAGGAAATTCGCCCAAAGTCCCCCGGGCCCACGTCTCGAAATTGGGTAAAAATTATATTTCCCGAACACACATTCGCTCACGAACTCACTCGAACAAGAATCATCAAAATCCAACGTCTAAATCTCCCTGAATCCTCAGACTTCTACTTGGGGAAGTTTCATCCCAATTTCATGGTTTTTCATCCAAATTCATTGATTATGTTGAGGAAATCAATAGATATTAATGGTATATAAGTGAAATAAGGTTAGGAAACGTTACCTATGAATCTCCTCGTTGAATCCCCATGAAAAATGCCAAATCCCGAGCTCTAAATCGATTTTGGACTTATGAATTTCAAACCCTCGGATTTTATGTATAACAGTCCATGGATTTCGCACCTGGGACCTTATGATCGCAGCTGCGGTGCCGAACCTGCGGAATTTCCATCGCAGGTGCGGAAGTCACTTAAGAAGGCTGGGGTCGCACCTGCGGTCACTTGGCCGCATCTGCGGTCCCACTCCTGCGGAACCCAGGCCGCACCTGCGACTACTGGCCATCCCCACTTGAACCGCACCTGCGAACCCATCATCCGCATTTGCGGAAAAACCATCACAGGTGCGAGACACCAGAACCAACAATGGTTTAGCTGTTCCAAGTTCCAAAATTCACCCGTTGGGCATCCGAAACAACCCTGAGGCCCCTGGGACCTCTACCAAACCTACCAACTGACCCTAATACCTTTTTCAAACTTGGTTGAGCCTTAAAACCACATCTCATAACATCAAAATCATTGATTATGCATAGATTCAAGCCCAAGAACTTATGAAATTTCTAGAATTCACATCTGATGCCGAAACCTGTCAAAACTCATCCGAATGACCTCAAATTTTGCACACATGTCATAAATGACATTACGGACCTGCTTTTGGAATTCCATTCTGAGTCCGATATCAAAATCTCACTTATCGGCCGAAATCGCTGAAATTCTAACTTTCGCCAATTCAAGCCTAAATCTACAATTGACCCCGAAAACATATTTTCTGAACATGCTCCTAACCTAGAAATTACTCAATAGAGCTAACAGAATTGACGGAATTCCATTCTGAATCCGTCTTCACATAGTTCTAGCTACGGCCCAGTTTCTAAAGCTAAATTCCATAATGGTGGACTAAGTGTCCAAAACCACTCCGGATTTCACCACTTAACGCTCTGACAAGTTCCAATAGTATAAAAAGATACGGTAGAAGCAATTATTAGGGGATCGGGGCGCTAACTCTCAAAACATCTGACCGGGTCGTTATAATTTTTTGCAATTGTTTATAAAATACTTTATTTTCTAAATTGTAACACTAATTTCAAATTATTAACATAGTAGTCTAATTAAATATAAATTAAGGATTCATAAAATTAACTATCAAGCCTATGTGATGTATAAGTTATTTTATAATCTTAAAATAGTAGTAAATTTGTAATTATATAATATTAATACCACGTGATTAATTTCAAAACTAATACTCAATTAATTTGTAAAAATAGGTATCTTTATTAGAAAATACTTTTAAAATATTTATTGTAGATTTATAAAGTATAAATAAATTAGTTTCAAAGGAGAGGGTAAAAATTGATCGTCAACACATGGCGTTATCTGTCTCCCATTGGTTGTGTTTATGGTTGACATTCGGGTATTTCGTGGGTATGAGCATTTTGGATTGGTAGGTATTTCCTTATTGATTGCAAGTGTGTGGATCGGGTGGCATGCCGCCACGGGTATGATGTTTTGATCGGGTTGCACAACGCAACGGTATCATGTGTGGAAAGGATTACACACTGCAACAGTAAGATGTTGAGTACAGTCCCTTACACTTATTTTGTGTGTTTTGTTTTTCATCTCTGAGATAGGTTCAATACATTGGTTGGTTGTTTTGTTCCTTTTGCAGGCCGGATAATCTTGTATTCAGGTTCGTTATTCCTTATTAGTCATATTTGAGTTGTGGCTTATTGGCGCATTGATGGCGTCATAAGAGATTTTAGACGGTGTTTGAAGTGGATTATTGATGGAGCATCTTGTAGTGGATGAGACGAGGTTATTGGACCTGAGTACCGTACGATCGAGTTTGTGTAAGGGTATATTGAAGTGATAATATCACTATTCAGTCCAGAATGAAGTAATGGTTCTTGCCAAGCGGAGAGACTCCATGAGCTATTGATTTGGAGGGCGGTTATGAGCTTCCACGGGTCGTTTTCGTCGATACAGTGTGGCGAGGGTTGGAGTAGGGCTTACTAACATCATGAGGTATACTACGGCATCATGTTAGTGAATTTACAGCTTCTACGATTGGAGGACTTTTTAATAGGTATACGAATTATGCGGTGCATGGTGTGATTTCAGCATGGGTGCATGATCATGTTTTGGTACAACGTGTAGTGATTGATGCGGTGTTCATATATTAGAATCTGGTCTTGTGGAGAATTCCAGATGCTGGAATTTGATTCTATGGCTTGTTGGCTAAGATAGAAAGGAAGGATCTTCAATCTTGCTCGAGCTAATGTGCTCATATGGTTTGTGGTGGCACAGATAGGTGCATGAGGTGTAAAATAATTAATTTTTTGGCAACTTCGGAACGCTTATTGGCACGTTCGAGGATGGACGAATGTTTAAGTGGGGAAGAATGTACCGAGCTGTGATGACCCAAGGAGTCATTTTATGAATTTAGACTCCGTTCTAGGCTTATTAGCCATAAAAAGATTAATTTTTAACTACCTCGATTTGCGTGCATAGTCCAGGCGTGAAATCGGAAAGCTTTTATGTGAAAATATTATAAATAATATTTTTTAGAATTAAAAATTTGGTTTTAGTTGACTTGAGTCAACATTTTGAGTAAACGGTCTCGGATCTGTGTTTCGACGATCCCGGAAGGTCCGTAGTAAAAGACTTGGACGTATGCCCGGAATTGAATTCCGAAATCCCAAGCCTTAGAAATCAACTTTTGAAAGAAATTGTTTTGCTGAATTATTAATGAAATAAAGAAATGAATTAACGTTTGAAACCGTTGGTATCGGGCCCGTATTTTGCTTCTGAAGCTCGATACAGGTTTGTTATGTGATTTAAGCCTTGTCTGCAAAATTTTATGAGAATCGGAATTTATTTGACGTGATTCGAACATCTGGTTGATACATAGTGAACTTTAAGTGTTCTTGATAATAATAATGAGTTTTAAGGTTTAATTCATAGTTTTACATGTTAATTTCATGATTTGATCGCAAGAGCTAATCTGTATGATGCTATTAGACTTGCGCGCATGTTTGGTTTAGAGCTCCAAGGGCTCGGGTGAGTTTCAAATAGGTTTGGGTTATGTAGCACCCGTTCTTTCTTATGGTTCGACGTCGTTTCTTCAAGCATAAATGATATCATATTGAACAAATGAGCTCCGATTTCTGTTTTGAATGAAGTATTAGACTCGTATCGTAATTATGGACCCGTAGCAAAAGGAATCATCAAATTTGGACTTCGTATGAGGATTTTATGGTCATTTTACTAAGGTTGCCATATTTTTCAGATTAATTACGAAATTGGCACTAACGGCGTATTAAAAATCTGCACTATTTGCAAATATTAAAACCTACATATCTCCTTCATTATAAGGTCAAATTGAGTGATTCAAAAGCCTAACTTGACTAGAATTTCACAAGGAATACATTGGAGATATAAAAAATCTAGTTTTGGGATAGTTTGGCATGAGAAACGAGGCAGAATAGCTAGCAGAAATTTATATATAAAACGGACAGACTTCTTCTTCTTCAAATTTTCGAACACCACAGCCCTATGAACGAATATTTTCACAAAATATCATCCCCAAGTCACGGGTAATCAATTCTAAACTTTACTTTCTCAATTACTCATTTTTTTTCATCACTTTTAAATCAAAAACTAAGAATGTATATGGTAAAAATTGTGGGTTTGGGTAGAAATAGGGAATTTTGTAAAAATCGAGTATTTATCTCGAATTGAGGCCGGATTTCAAAACTATTGTATATTTGGGTTCGTGGGTGAATGGGTAAACGTAATTTGGTCCAAACCCCGAGTTTAGGCCAAGCGGGCCCGAGGTCGGGTTTTCACTTTTTTTGAGAAAACTTAGAAAAAATTATAATTTTCAATAAAGTTAGTTCCTTTAGCCTAAATTAATGCTGTTGAGTTAATTATGATTAGATTCGAGCAAGTTAGAGCAAGATTCTAAAGGAAAAGCTATAATTGAGCGGTGAGTGGCTTACGAAATTGAGGTAAGTGTTGGGTCTAACCTTGACTTGAGGGAATAGGAATCCCAACTTGTTTGCTATATGAGATGCATGTGTGTGGTGTATAGGTGAGGTGACGAGTATCTACGCATCACCAAATAATATGTTAAACATGATCCCTTCCCCGCTCCCAAGTTAATTGATTCTTGGCTTAATTGTTCTATGTTCATTATTATTTGTACGATTACTTGGCCTTGTTCCGTTGTTGTTAAATATTTCTGTGATTTTTTTGGAAAGAGTATTGGTTGTTTACTTGGTTACCTTGTGGTAAAAAATGGTTGAGTAGTTTGGCATTATTTTTACAAGGCATATATATATTTGTGGTCATCTTGGTTTCATTTTTGATAATATTGAGGAAGTTATAAGAATTGCAGTTTAACTGTTTTATGATTTTTTTTGAGGTTTACGTGACTATCTGATTCCAATCGAATTATTTCCAATTGTTGTTGCAAGTGTGTTAAAAGTGTTGGCTATTATCTTGATTCTATCATAGTACATAAATATTGAGCTGGGTTGACAGGCGTTATGGTGTTTACATATATTCTGGTTGGTTTTATTGTGAAATGATATTGGTTGAAGCTTACGAGCTATACTGTTTTCTGTTTGAAATTTTTTGAAATAAAAGTGTTGTGAAAGGCTTGGCCTGAACTATGAAAGTTTTTGATGAATTAACAAAATTGGTGTGATAAGAGGGTTGTGATAAGGGTGGATAATTGATTGCGATATTGTGAATAGGTGGGATCGGGTTGCACGCCGCAACAAGACCATGATATGGGAGAATATGCATGTTTTACTTTTTATAAATAAAGGTTGGAACACTCATTGCTTTATTGTCACTATTTCATATTCTGCTTTTACTGTTATTTAAAGTGAAACTTGTTTTGTTTACAATTGCCGAGACATAAATATTGTGAAAGGCTTTGACTTGAAAGGCGGTGATAAGAGGGTCGTGATAAGGGTGGATAATTGATTGTGACATGGGTGAATAAATTGATCGTGATACTGATGAATAAATTGATATGATATGTCGGGTGGGATCGGGTTGCATGCCGCAACAAGGAGCAATAAGGGAGGACAATTATATTTTTACTGATTTTTAAAGAAAAATAAAGATTTGAAAACTACTATTTTATATTACTATTTTTCATATTTTGGCACTACTTTTATTTAAAGTTAAAGTTTGGAAACTTGGAAATTATTTGAGAGTTTGTGATAGCTGGGGTCGGTTGTACTGATACTACACTCTGCACTCTTTTGTGCAGATCCAGGTATCGACCGATAGTAGAGATATTTAGAGAGGCTATTCATTTATTCGGAGACACGAGGTATATCTGCCGGTGTACGCAGATCCCGAGAACCTTCTCCTATTTCCATAAACGTTGTTTTATTTTATTCAGAACAATTACATTATTTCTTTCAGCCCAGTATTTGTAGTATTCTTTAGTAGTTCGTGAATTCTAACACCAGACCCTGGGTAGTCTTAGAGTTATTTATATACTTAGTTTGTGAATCGTTTTATTTAATTGCTTCTTCTTTTATATTTGGAGTATCTCATTGGATCATTTAAATTAAGTTTATGCTTAAGTAAATAATCAAAGGAAATTAGTTAATCGAATTCTAACATTAGATTGCCTAGCAAGTGTGGTGTTAGGCGCCTCACGATCTCTAAGGTTGGGAATTTGGGTCGTGACACGAGACGACCGGTCATTTTGAGCTTTAACGCGCCGTTCAGAGGTCTGAGACCTTGAGTAGATTTACTTCATGTTTTATGACTTGTACGTGTAGTCGGACTTGAATTTCAGGAAGTTCAGAGTTGATTTGGAAGAAAAACTCTCAATTCGGAAGCTTTAAGTGAAAGAGTAGACCAAGGTTTTACTTTCGATTAAAAGACCTCTGAATCGGGATTTGAAGGTTCCAATAGGTTCGTATGACAACTTCGGACATAGGCGTATGCCCGGGTTAAGTATCAGGTGGTTCAAGAGCATTTCGGCGCTTATTGTGGAATGTTGGCATTTTGAATGTTTTAGAATTTCCTATGTTCGGTTTGAAGTGGACTTTGGCGTTATCGATGTCCATTAAGGATTCCGAGCCTTGGAATAGGTTTGCATCGTGATTTGTGACTTGCACATAAAGTTTGGCGTTATTTCAGAATATTTAAGTAATATTCGGACGTGTTCGTCAAAGTTTGAACGTTTGAAAGTTGAAAGAAGAATTTTGGTCGTCGATTCATGATTTTGATATTATTCGTGGAGTTTCGAACCTTTGAATAACTTAGGGTAAGTTATTGGGACTAGTTGGAATGATTGGACGGGGTCCTAGTGGCCTCAGGTGCGTTTCGAGATAAGTTCAAACCATTTCTCTATGTAGTGCAGCTGCTAGTTTCTGGTGTGTTTGGTATGCATCGTGATCGCAAAAGTAGAAACGTGATCGCAAACGGTTAAGTGTTATACGCGATCACATAGTTGATCTCGCTATCACGTAAGAGGAAGTGGTTGGGCATTGCAATCGCAGTTTGAACGTCGTGTCTACAAAGAAGAGAATTCGGGGGCAGGGCTGTTTGGCCTTCGCGATAACGAGGACTGTTCCACGATCGCAAAGAGGGAGGACCTGGGCAATGAGATTTTATTTCGGGACTTGGCCCATTTCTCTCATATTTTCATTTGGTTGGGTGATTCTTGGAGCTCTTGAAGGGAAAATTTCATCATTTATTGCAAGGTAAGTAATTCCACATATTGTAAGATAATTAAATGGATTCTATAAAAATTTAACATGGAAAATTATGGGACTTTAAAGAAAAACCTAGAAATTATATTTCACGACCCCAGGTCTAAACTAGTCGTGATGGCGCATATCGTGGAACTAGGCCAGCCAGATTAACACTCAAAACGTAACGAATCTTTCATTTATATCATTACTAAAATGATAATCCATAAAGGTTTCGTTTAATCATTTATAAAACAGAAAGCTACACCGAATGTTAAATACAACCCCAAGATCCCGGATTCACTGGTCATGAGCATCTAAAGAAAATATACAAGTATGGAAAATAAACTCTATAATAGTAAGAAGGAGAAAGCAGGGTTGCGAACGCGTGCAGCTGCCTCGCTAATCTCCAAGAGTTCTCTAGAACAGATAGACAACTCACTCTGCCCTAGCACCTGGATCTGCACACAAGGTGCAAGGAGTAATATGAGTACACCAACTCAGTACTAATGAAAGTAAATAAGGTCTGAGCAGTAAGAAACACGTAAAATCAAGTCATCAATTCACAATAAGCACAGTCTTCCTTTCCAACAGTGTATATGTTAAGTCATCACCCTTAAAAAACTGATTTCAGTGAAAATCCCTTGAAAAATGTAATTTCCAACAGTTTCAATAAAATGTCCAAGAAGTTTAGTGTAAAATGACATGAATCATAAGTAGCCACTTGGGCAAAAACATGAATAATAAACCTCCCCTCGGGCATAACATCACTCAGAATCAATCCCCCAGCATGTCTCACAATCACTCATAATCAGCCCCCCTCACAGCCACTCAAGCCTCCCAATCACTCGTCACTCGGCACTCGCACTCAGTAGGTACCTCCACTCACTGGGGGTGTACAGACTCCAAAGGGGATCCTACATCCCAATCTCTAATATTAGGCCATCTCGTGGCATCAATCACTCTGGCACTGGGTCTATCAATAACATGTTGCGGCGTGCAGCCTGATCCCGTATCATATCCTCACAAATCAGGCTCTCGGCCTCACTCCATCATCATAAACAGTATAACATGTTGTGGCTCGCATCCCGATCCCATAGTATCCTCACAACATAAGCCATCAGCCTTACTCAATCATAAACCTCTCAAAAAGTCGCTCGGGCTATCAGTAAAATGGGGTACTGGACCCAAAATATCATTTTATATCTCAAAATAGTGTAAACAAGACTGAGTTTCGAAATCAGTTAAACATAATATGACTGAGTGTAAATCATAAGTCAACAAAGTGAGGAATAGCAGTACAAGCCCCCAAGGGGTCCAAGCACTTGGCACGAGGCCCAATTACGGCATTCCGCCCAAAAACATAGTAATAATCTTAAAACATGAAATAACATATGATTTAGAATCAAATACGCAACTTAATAGTTGCTATGGGGCGGACCAAGTCACAATCCCCCAACAGTGTACGCCACACACTCGCCATCTAGAATGTGCGCCACTACAAAAAACAGTGATACAATGTGAAGTCTGGGGTTGCATACCCTCAGGACAAGATTTACAGTCATTACTTACCTCAAACCGGCCAAACTACTAATCTGCGATGCCTTTGCCTCTCGAATCGACCTCTGATTGCTCCAAATCTAACCAAAATCAGATTTATATCATCAATATATGCTAAGGAACAAAGCCCACTCGAAAATTTTCAAAATTAACCAAAAATCCCGAAATTGGCCAAACCCGACCATCGGGTCCACGTCTCAGAATTCGATAAAAATTACATCACAAGAATCCTTATCCTCCCACGAGTCTATAAATACCAAGAACGTCAAAATCGAACCTCAAATGGTCCCCTCAAATCACCATTCAAAGTCTCCAATTATAAACCCTAATTTTTTAGTTTTAGGGCTTAAATCCCACTAATTTCATGTCTAATTAGTTATAATTCACCATAGAATCGAGTATTGAGTTAAAAATCTTTACCTCCAAGTGTTTCCCTTCGATCCCCTCTTCAATCCGTCTCAAAAAGCTTCAAAGCCATTCAAAATTAGTGAGAAATGAGCTAAAAATCGCAAAATGGGTTTTTATACCTTCGCCCAGATTTTTCCTTCTACACGAACGCGGCTGCCCTCTCGCGTTCGCGTAGCCCAAACTCAGGATGCCTCCAAAATACACATCACGAATGCGTCCACAGCTTCGCAAACGCGTTCCCTGACACCCGAACGCATAGACCAAGGGACCTGGGGTCCCCAACTGCCGCTACCCTTCGCGAACGCGACCCCTATGGTGCATACGCGTAGAGTACTTCCCCCAAACCTCCACATTCGCGTCCTCCTCATTGCAAATACATAGTACAAATCCTCAGCTCCACCAATTACTCTTCGAGAACGCGTCCCTCCACCCGCAAACGCGTTGAACAAAATTCATCTGAACCAACACCAGAAAATCTGCCAAGTTTTAAGCCAAGAATTGGTCCGTTAACACCCCCGAAACTCACCTGAGGCCCCCGGGACCTCAACCAAACCTTCTAACACATCCCATAACCTTATTCAAACTTATTTGAGCCTTCGAAACACTCAAAACAATGCCAAAACACCAAATTCACCTCGGATTCAAGCCTAAGAACTTAGAATCTTCTAAATATTGCCAACTATGTCGAAACCATCCAAACCACGTTCAATTGACCTGAAAATTAGCACGCACATCCAAAATGACACTACGAACCTGTTCCAACTTCCGAAATTCTAGTCCGACCCCGATAGTCTATTTTCCACTGTCGACCAAAATTCGCCAAAGACTAAATTTCGCTATTTCAAGCCTAATTCTACTACGAACCTCAAACCCACATTTTGAACACACTCCTAAGTCCCAAAGTCCCAATTCACCTAAAAAAGCTATCCGAGCCATAAAATCCACATTCCGAGGTCGTTTACCTATAAGTCAACTCCCAGTTGACTTTTCTAACTATTAAGCCAACTTAAGAGGCTAAGTGTCTCAATTCTCACCACGACCACTCCGAACCCGAACCAATTGGCCCAACACAACATAATTAGGCTAAGAAACACATGATAAAGCAGAAACAGGGAAAACGAGGCTAAACTCTTGGAACGATCGATCGGGTCGTTACATCTCCCCCACTTAAACATACTTTCGTCCTCGAGCGTGCCCAGAGTTATTCCAAAAACCACCAAAACTGCCGTGTATCCTACCATGCACATACCCGGGGGTGATCCCCATCACCCTATCCCATATAGGCCCAATAGCACAACACAGTCGAAATTTTGAAATCCAACCTGACCCATAAACCTTAGAACCACATTTCCAAAAAAAAAACTAGTCCGTAAAATCAGTCTCTTCTCTCTCTACCTTAGGCGTTCTCATGAAGCTCTAGGGCGGCCATGGCTGCGCCTATCTATCCCCAACCTTTGGCTCTAGGAGAGACATGTTTAAACCCAAAAGAAACCACCATAAATCTTACAAATACAACTTCATATGCTGGACGTCTTGTTTAATCCAAACCAGCAGCTATTTTGCATCAAACACAACTTAAAACAGTCGACTATGTCCATGGAGAACCAACGTTGGTTTTTGACATGGAGGAGCGGAAACAATTCGCAAGAGAAGAAGGTTTACACCAGGCAATTATGGTTAAAGTATCTGCACGAGCACCAGATTTGAAGGAGCTTCGAACTATACTGCCCAAACAATTTGAAGTTAAGGGACATTGTTTGATTGGTTTATTAGCGCCAAGACAAGTTCTGCTCAGGTTTGATCAGTTTGAAGATTTTGTAATGTCTTTAACGCGATCAGTAACTTACTTTGCGCACAAGGGAGAGGAGCATCAGTGTAGAATCTTCCCATGGTCTATTGGATATAATCCAAAGGAAGAAACAACAAAGGCAGTCGTGTGGATATCAATGCCAAACCTCGCGCCGGATCTGTTTGCGAAGAAGTCTCTGTTATCTATAGCTTCAGCAGTTGGTATCCCTATTGCAATTGATAAAGCCACTCAAACAAGATCAAGACCTAGCACTACTAGGGTAAAGGTAATTCTTGACCTCGCGGCGAAGTTACCTAAGAGGGTACGTTTGCAGTATGTTGATAATTCAACTGGTAAGATTTTCGAGGTTTTCCAGGAGATTATATATGATAACTTACCTGCATATTGCAATGTGTGCAAGCACCAAGGTCATGAAGAGGAGGTTTGTCGTGTATTGTTGAAAAAACATCCTAAGGAAAATCAGATGGAGGGTCGTCAGTTGAATGGAAAAACACCAGCAGTCATTCAAGATGGTAATGATCAAGTCGAGGTTGATGTTCAAAATTGGGAAAAATTACAAGGTGATGCCAGAGACTTCTTGAATGCAAAGAAACAAAAAAATTTGGCTAAACATACAGGGAATTCAAAGTCCAATGTTGATGTCTCTTCTACTCCTAATACAGGAGATCATGTGAATGAGCAGCAGGTGAATCAAACAGCTGCTACACAGGTGTCAAAATCACATCAAGGAGCTCATGAGTATGCTGAAAATTTAGTTGTAGCTGTTGCTGGGCAGAGTAATTCACGTCCAGTAGATATGGAAAATGCTGTGCATATGAGGAATCAACAAAAGAAATTGGAGGCTGGGAAAAATAACAATGATAAAGTGATGAATCAACCTGTTTATATTTCTTCTGTAGATGGTGCCGCAAAGATCGATAAGGGTCCACCAAAGCCTACATGTGATGTTCTTGCTAGTACAGCCTTAGCGCGGATTTTCAATGTTGTGAATCCAATTGTGCAAGCTTATGATAAGCTGCATCGTCTCCGTGTTGATGCAACTGATGAATCACATAAAAAACCAGCTGACTTTAATGCTAAAGTTGTGAATACTCAAGTGTAAGAACATGTAACTGCTGAATTGGAGGGTGCAATTGATACATGTTCAAAGACAATTAATAAAGCATCAAATGGAGATGAACATGATGTTACATGGCTTTTAAAGTCTACTGCTGCACTAGCTGTAGATCCTGGATCTGCTGAATGTTCAAATTTGGAGGCTGATGTCACATTGAATGCAAATGGTGATCGAGCTGTGACTGGGGTTAAACCTACTGCTGCACGTGCTGATTTAACTGAAAAATCATCATGCACAATGGCTTCTCTTCAAGTTTTGGATCAGTCAAAAACAAGAGATTGGGCAGTGGTAAATCGTACACAGTCCGCACCTAGCAAAACCAATGTTTCAGCTCACAAAACTCAAACTAGCGCATCAGAAAATGTTACTGTTTCTAACTCTTTTGATGCATTGATGAATGAACAAGTTATGGAGGAAGTAATGGAGAAAGGGCATCAGGTTCATCTTGAGTCAATTACAAATTCTAGGCAATCTCCAGCCACAGGAAAACAGCAGCAACAATCAGCTATTGTTTCCAACAGTTGCAAACAAGATCAAGGCAGTGGTAATTTTACGAAAGACTTGATTGTTCGAGGGGAGCTAACGGCTAATCATGCACTTAGTTCCAATGCACCCACGTTGCATTTTTCAAATCCTCATGTAGCACAAATCATCAAGAATGCCCAGAATGAAATGATCATGAATCCCACTATGGTTAAACAACCTTTGGTTGCTTTGAACACGTCCGTATTTGAGGTCCCTTCGCAATCTTTGGAGTCTTATGGGAAATTTGAAGGTGAATTTGGACATCTTATGCTTTGAATAATAACGATGTTATACAAGTTAACGTGAGGGGGATGGCTATCAAATCAAGCCTTTGGTCTAACCAACGCAAGGAGGATGATGAAGAGGACTAGGGTGATGGTTTTGATGGGTATTCGTCTGAAGAAGATGATCAAGAGGCTGGTTTGGACAGTGCAGGTGAGGAGCTGGAAATTCCACAACCTGCTGGAGCACCAACAACTACTCCCAACAGCAAATTAAACATCAATGCTCCAGCATTTATCCCTAGAAACTCTCCTACAGGAAGCTTGAATCGAGCTGCATCAACATCTTCAAAACAGATTGGTCCATTTGCAAATCCTACAGATGCTCGAAAACCAGCAGCAGTTAAATCTAGGCAGCAGCAAAGTGTAAAAACCAATTCGATGGCAATAGCAATAACTGGGCAGCAGCAGCAGGTATTGATCAGTACTGCTGTTGTTTGTGAGGCTGATCGTTATGTGCAGCAGCAACAAGTTATTTCAAATTATCCAGCTACTATTAATGATGAGGGATAAACATCAACAATAATTGAGGAATCTGGGCAGCAGCAACTGCTTGCAAACGAGTCAGGAGATGCTGTAACAATTGCAAATGAAGGACAGCAGCAGCAGTTAAATGAAAACAATATTGCTCCCAGTTGTGATCGACAAGACGCATCAGTAAATTCAGAACAACAGCAGCAAGAATTATCAACAGCACTGGACAGTGCTAGTCAGCAACATCAAAATCAGCTTCATTTAAAAGATTCATTGATCACTGTGGAGGACAGGAAACTACTCGACGCAATGATAAGTCCCAAGCCTGCACACTTACAAATTCAGTCTGCTTTTAGCACTGGTTGTGTGGTGAAAAGCAGGAACACAAAAGGCACAACACAACAACAAAATAAGGTGATGGTGGCAAATACACAAGGAGAAGCTGCCTTGGTGACAATTGATAACATCCAAAATGCTCCACATTCAGTGAGCTTGGGCAGAGATTTTTATGAAGAAGGTGAGGAAGATGCAATGATGCAACAGTGCAGCGCAGAGGCAATAAGGAAAGGTGATTTATCACCAATGCATAGCGGGTAAAGCAAAAAGACACACACAAGGAAAAAGAGTAGGGATGGCCGGGTGAATGAGGAATCAAATATTAGGCGACTTCCTATGAGAGTTGCCAAGCAAAAATAAGTTGTCCCAACCACATCTACGATATCCAACCGTTCAAAAAAGAAGTCATGAATTTTGAAGACTTGTTGAAGATGTGTGATGAAGATGAAAAAGAAGCACAAATTGAAGAAGCTACAAGTTTGAATAAGAAGGGACAAGATTATAATTCGTACTACATTTTATTTTATCACTTTCTTAGTATTGTCATTTGTAATATCATCACAGAGTATGTTATAAACTCTGTGATGATCATAGAATATTTGGTTCTTTCTAGTTCTTACTTTTTACATGCATGCTAGTAGGTGAGGCTATTTTATGCCTAGATAGGATTTAGTAAGGTAAGGTTTTTGCCGGCAGCTACACCATGACTCCTCTACATGAGGCTTCCATATAGGGCATTGTGAGGCGCAGAGGAGTGATTATATAGCCGAGGCATAAAGGCAACAATACGGGTGCTATTGTCCCCCTTATTTGTACTATTCCTATGTGGTTCGTTTTTTCCTTTTATTATCAATAAAACTAGCCCTAGGCTCCTCGCCTAGTGGATTTGCTTTTAAAAAAAATAGAACCACATTTCCACTTCTGAAATAATTTACAAGATCAAAATTCCACAATTATAAACTGAATAAGTCTAAACACGCTGTATCCAGCCATATCCGTAACCCAAGATGTAATCACATAATATACCGCATGACTCAAACACTCATAGTGATAACTCCTAATCACAATAGCTACTCAAACAACCCAATACCGGTACATAACCTCTTATCAAGCAATGCCTCTCTCTAACACTTTCATATACTGCCGATGATGAAAGAAACACGTAGAAAATAGCAACCATTCGTCTGATAAGACAGTCATAGAGCTCCCCCTTTCCCCGACAGGAACTATAGAAAATTTCTAAGCCAACTTCTGATATCATTCTTCCAACCATGTTGTAGTCAACTCTAGTAGTATTCATTCTAGGACTAATGACCTCTTCTCATCCAACACGACCACTCTGATGACATGACGCATGAATATAATCCAAAGCCATAACCTGTGTAACTCGTGCACTCAATAGCAACATCCCACGAACTCAAATCATAGAAAAGACTCACACGAGAGGTCTATCTTGCCATTAACAATTACCATCACAACACCATGCTAAGAGCCTAGCACACATAGTAAAAATCAAAACACACGAATCTGACACCAAGGATCATACCTCCACATAACTCCGCTACAATGAGTGATCCCATCCAAACACTGGTCCACATGAAATACTTCAAGGTTCAAGCCACCTTGCTCAAAATCAATAACCATGTGCAATTCGACATCAAGTACTCCAAGTGCATTGCCATAACCACAAGGGAATCGGACGATACCATGCCACACAAATCAGAAAGAGCACAACCAATACGTTTCAATCCCGCAAATAACCAATTACTTACCTTACTCAAATCCCTCTATAAAGCCCAAATAAATCTGTACCATAAGTGCATATAACCAACAATCACCACTCCTCGCAACACCGGAGGGTAACTCATAGATCACTCCAGAATATGAATAAACTCAATGAAAATCGAATGGTACATTCCTTAATAATAGAAATTCGGAGTCAACGATTCCGACCCGGTGCAGAACACACACACACACTGGCCTACCAATAACCCTAAATCAACTCTAGTCACCCACAATAGATAGATAACTCTCTAAAAGTTCACAATGACTGAATCATGGCATATACTAGCATCTGGCTAGCGTTGCTCGTATCCTCACAGTCCACAACCACAAAATAATTTGTTTATGAGAACTCTCAGTCTCGAAGTCCATGAAGCGCATACCATATCTCATCCCAACTTCACCACTCGAATATATGACACATCCCTAATACTCAATCATTCCACGAGGGATACCCCTAAAATTCTTCTGTGTCACCAAGCAACCTTGAATATGAGCAGTCGATCTAACAAGAGAGCGTCGCAATACCAATGAAGCACCCTTAACTCCACACACTGCCCTTTCTGAATTGTATACCCTCATCAAGCCACCCAATAGTGATATCATCTACCTAGTCATCTGAAATTGCCACTGCTGCCTAAGAATTTTTGACCTTCCATCCGGAACTGAACCGTGACCTCACATATGTAATTCTCAACTCTACACAACATACCGCATACGCCATGCCATCCTATGATAAATATGAGAAATTCATGATCTCTTCCAAGCCACAAGCAACTACATACCCAACTAGCCAAGAACTCTCCATTTGATCCCATTTAGAAGCAAAATCACTATACATCACTTGCACCTCACGCCAGTAGAAAATATACATCTCTAACCGTGGTAGAAACCATCAGGAACTATCCGAATCCCATTTGTAAAACACCAAACCATCAGGACTGAATCCTTCTAACTCAACCAAGCTACACAGGTCACCAAAACCCAAGAGCATCGCTAAAAAACACCTGTAAAAACTCATTGCCTCATAAACACCCAAAGAACTAATCATATCCCTTACCATGCCGATCCGACCTACTACAAAGCTGTCTTATTTATCCGAGTTCCTTTTGACTTACCTTCGAATTAATACTTCTCCTTGCCATAATATCGCAATTCTCAACCTAGACTTACCACACGAGACCCAAGCATAAGACCGTACCATTTAAGGCTCGTAAGCCGCTGAATACTCTCTCAAATATCCCTAAAAGTACCACATTCAAAATACTTACCCTGAAGAGATTTCCTGCGAATCTAAAGCCATTACCTTCACTTTCCTGATACTGATATGCAGAATCTATGTCAATGTAGAAATGACACAAGTCTTGACACCCTCTAACATAAATCTCAATTCTAGCCAAATACCCACCTTGAAGATTCCCAATTGTTACATTTAACCTTGAATCCATCATAACCATTTTCGAGAGTCATTCACTCTATGCAAATCTCAATTACACTGACCAAGCATAGAGAACGACCTAGCTCTGTTTGCACACCAACATACTAGGAAGTAATCCACACATTTGAAACAACAAGCAAATTCATACATTGCACACACTACACCTTTTACAATTACAACTCAATCATTCAATAAACTCATCTACCCATAGAGTACATTACAACCTGTATCGAAGAATTTCCATTACTCGAGTCATTCCCAGACTCCACCTCTACAGGTCATAACTGATTCACCAGCATACCTCGAACCGAAACATATACAACACATAATCGTGCAATCAACTTATCATTAACAGACTCCCCACTTGGCTCAAAGCCAATGATCAAGACAAACAATAACTCACAATGCCCATACGCTATCACTGCCACCATACTGCAGTGAGATTCAGCTAAATCCTTCATAAGTTCATATGACACAAACCATCTAATATCCCAAGTTGTATGCAAATCTCGCATTCACCATTGGAATAGTCGATGCCAACTTCCACAAGCGACCTAACTCAAATTGCAACATATATCAATTACTGATAATAGAGGACTTGCTACAAAACCACCTAAGGGTCACACAACCTCAGGACACCCCGTGAGAGATAACCCTGCATGTTTAGCCTCAAACTGATATCATCTATATACCCTTCCAAAAATCATAGCTATCACGCAATCACTATACCCCTGAAGCTGATGGTAGAACTAACACTAGAGTTGTGGTTAAAGCAATCTTGAGCTTCTGGAAGCTCTCTCCACACTCGTCTGACCACCTGAATACCCTCACTGGACACCACGTGCCCCAAGA
Source organism: Nicotiana undulata (assembly GCA_005239495.1). Lineage (NCBI taxonomy): Eukaryota > Viridiplantae > Streptophyta > Magnoliopsida > Solanales > Solanaceae > Nicotiana > Nicotiana undulata. The sequence goes on along the minus strand of ML280113.1, from coordinate 14,147 downwards.
ATGCTACTGAACTGAGCCAAAAATTCACACTTGGAGAACTTCGCATAAAGCTTCTCCTCCGTCAATCTCTATAATACCCTCCTCAATTACTGAGTATGCTCCTCCTGGCTACGTGAGTACACCATGATGCTATCAATGGATACAATAACGAAGGAATATAAATACAGCTGGGATACACTGTTAATCAAATACATGAACGCTACTGGGGCATTGGTCAGCCAAAAAGACATCACCAGGAACTCATAACACAACAGAAAGATCCTCTTCACCCCACAACTAAACAATATGAGAGGCCTTCTAATACACTCACAACTCGAGGCCATATGCCTACTCCAGACAGAAGTCAAACACTCAAAAGTTCCTGCTACATATCCAGCCAATCACAATCAAACAATATGAACACATCTCACCATCAAATCAAAATCACCACATAGTCATCTAGTCACAAAGTCCCATCAATAAGAACACAAACGGACATATAAGTCCCCAAATACATGTGCTCACACAAAGAATTATTAGCACTCAAGCCACAGACAAAATCCGTCCTCAAGTCCTCCAGATTGGCCCATTATCAATATGCTAAAAATCACATTTCATCCATGGAAATCACAAGTCGTTGATGCACGACTGATACCGAGCGCTCACGTGCGCATTCGAATATGTGAAAGGAATTCAAAGAGTTACGCTTTTGGCTGAATAAATGGATTCGCATGACAAGAATTCAAGAATGTGAGATTTTTCCTAAAGGTTCTGCAGCCTCGCAAAGATAAGTACAGACGTCTTAGTACCGATCCGCAAGACTCTACTAAACATACTCATGATCGGTGAGTCCTATGTAACCTAGGCTCTGATATCAACTTGTCACGACCCCAGATCTAAACTAATCGTGATGACGCCTATCGTGAAACTAGGCCAGCCAAATTAACACTCAAAATGTAGTGAATCTTTCATTTATATCATTAGTAAACAGATAATCCATAAAAGTTTCGTTTAATCCTTTTTTTAAAAGATAAAGCTACACCGAATGTTAAATACAACCCCAAGATCCCGGAGTCACTGGTCATGAGCATCTAAAGAAAATATACAAGTCTGGAAAATAAACTCTATAATAAAAAGGAGAAAGTAGGGTTACGGACACGTGAAGCTACCTCGCAAATCTCCGAGAAGTATCTGGAACAGATAGACATCTCACTCTTGCCTAGCATCTTGATCTGAACACAAGGTGCAGGGAGTAATGTGAGTACGGTAACTCAGTACTAATGAAAGTAGAAAAGGTCTGAGCAGTAAGAAACACGTAAAATCCAGTCATCGATTCACAATAAGCACTATTTTCCTTTCCAACAGTGTATACGTTAAGTCATCACGCTTAAAAAGTTCATTTTAGTGAAATCCTTTGAAAAATGTAATTTCCAACAATTTCAATAAAATGTCCAAGAAGTTTACTGTAAAATGATATGAATCATAAGTACCCACTCGGGCAAAAACATGAATAATAAATCGCCCATCGGGAATAACATCACTCAGAATCAGTCCCTTAACATGCCTCACAATCACTCATAATCAGCCCCTCGGGCAACCTCACAGCCACTCATGCCTCCCAATCACTCGTCACTCGGCACTCGCACTCAGTAGGTACATGCGCTCACTGGGGGTGTACAGACTCCGGAGGGGATCCTAAAGACCAAGCGCTAATATCAGGCCATCTCGTGGCATCAATCACTCTAGCACTCGGCCTATCAATAACATGTTGCGGCGTGCAGCCCGATCCCATATCATATCCTCACAAATCAGTCTCTCAGCCTCACTCAATCATCATAAAGAGTATAACATGCTACGTCGCGCAGCCCGATCCCATAGTATCCTCAGAACATAGGCCCTCAGCCTCACTCAGTCAGAAACCTCTCAAAAAGCCGGGCTATCACTAAAATGGGGTAGTCGACCCAAAATATTATTTTATATCTCAAAATAGGGTAAACAAGATTGAGTTTCAAAATCAGTTAACAATAATATGACTGAGTGTAAATCATAAGTCAACACAGCGAGGAATAGCAGTAAAAGGCCCCAAGTGGTCCAAACACTTGGCACGAGGCCCAAATACGGCATTTCGCCCAAAACATAGTAATAATCTTAAAACATGAAATATCATATGATTTAGAATCAAATACGCAACTTAATAGTTGCTACGGGATGGACCAAGTCACAATCCCCCAACAGTGTACGCCACACACTCGTCATCTAGCATGTGCGCCACTCCAAATCCTCAACTCCCCCAATTACTCTTCGCAAACGTGTCCCTCCACCCGCGAACGCGATGAACAAAATTCATCTGCAACAACACCAGAAAATTTGCCAAGTTTTAAGCCAAGAATTGGTTCATTAATACCCCCAAAACTCATCTGAGGACCCCGGGAACTCAACCAAACCTACTAACACATCCCATAACCCTATTAAAACTTATTCGAGCCTTCAAAACACTCAAAACAACGCCAAAACACAAAATTCATCTCGGATTCAAACCTAAGAACTTAGAACCTTCTAAATTTTGCCAACTATGCCAAAACCATCCAAACCACGTCTGATTGACCTGAAAATTTGTACACACATCCAAAATGACACTACAAACCTGTTCCAACTTCATAAATTCTATTCCAGCCCCGATAGCCTATTTTCCACTGCCGACAGGAAATCGCCAAAGACTAAATTTTGCCATTTCAAGCCTAATTCTACTACGGACCACAAAAACACATTCCGAACACACTCCAAAGTCCCAAATCACCTAACGAATCTATTCGAGCCATAAAATCCACATTCTGAGGTCCTTTACCTATAAGTCAACTCTCGGTTGACTTTTCCAATTATTAAGCCAACTTAAAAGACTAAGTGTCTCAATTCTCACCACGACCACTCCGAACCCGAACCAACACAACATAATTAGGCTAAGCAACACATGATAAAGCAGAAACAGGAAAAATGGGGCTAAAATCTCAGAACGACCGATCGGGTCATTACATTATATTTGTGAATTATGACCACGAAATTGGACATGGCATTTTGAATAAATCATATATTTGAGTTCATGACATTATGGGTAATGTTTATCTTCGAAAATTTTCATAATCCGGGCATGTGGACGCGATGGTTGACTTTGTTGACTTTTCGCGCGGAGTTGGGAATTTTAATAAACTAATTAATTATGAGTGATGGGGTATATTTTTATTGGTTTGCATGTTGTTTGACTAAATTAATAAGTAAGAATTTGGTTAAATATAAAGCTAAATCGAGCTTCATTATCTAGAGGTTTGGTGGGCTGTTAATCATTGATGAGAATCTATATTCTTTTATGGTTTTACCTTGAAGTTGTAAATGTATAATTCGCAAATACGAAAAGTTTTTATTCCTGTGGATCGGGCCAAACAACTCGACGATATTTGTATATATTATGGGATGCATCTATGGGTACGACCTCGATAGTGTATGTACACGACTATGTGGATCATACCGAACGACCTCGATATAATTCATGTGTAAAATCGCTAAGAGTCTGAATACCCACGAAATTACCCTCTGAATTAAACTTGGGGATTACGTAATATTCTCTTTATGACCTGAGATCGGATAGTTAATTGGTGTCTCCTATTTGTTGAGATAACATGTGGACTTTGGGGTCATTTTAACTGATAATATTTGTTAAAGGATTTCGTTATCTACTGTTCCTTATTCTATCGATCCTGTTGTATTTTATGCCTATTTATGATCCCTGTGTTTTATTTATTGGACCACTACTAAGTGTCGATGTTGACCTCTCGTCACTACTTCTCTAAGGTTAGGCTAGGTACTTACTGGGTACGCGTTGATCTAGTCCTACAAATCTAGGAATTGCTTATAAAACTAGAAACAAAAGATAGACATATCAATACATACAAAGGAACTAAGCAAATCTATCTAAGCTATGTAATGTATGTAGCCACGATGAATATCTTCTACCTCTAGTGTGCACGTGAAGGATAATTTCTCTACAGATTATGTGCTCCTCAAAAGTGCCCTACTAGAATCTAATCATGTTCGTTTCCCTCCATATACTGTATACTAGCATAGCAAATATATAGCTAGCAATGGCACCTCGCCTTGTAGTTTTTCTAGGTATTCAACATGCCCACCTAAGCTCCTCTTTTCAGCCAGTTATGTTCCTTTTCATGCTTATCCACACCAGTAGTCTTCTCCACACTCTTCTTGTTACTAAGCATTCAAAGAATAGATGCTCAAGTGTTTCAGTAGTTGCTTTGCAGAATGCACAATCTTGAGGCACATGCACTCCTATTTTATATAGTCTATCCACTGTAGCTAGTCTTTCATCTGCAGCCAGCCATAAGATGAATTTGAACATGGTTGGATGCCTGAATGTAAGACTATGCTCTTCCATGGAACTTTTTGATATTGGGGCATCAACATGAGGTAGGCTTGCTTAATCAAAAGTTGCTCGTGCACCTGCAATATCTTAAGTCTATCAATCAAGGAGCCCTGCATGGCTTACCTCTGCAAGGGCTCTCTAGTCTCTATGATTTTCCGGATCACCCAAGTTGCAGCCTTAGGTGTAGGCATGTGCTCAAAATTTTGTTTTTTAATGTAGTAGTTATGTACCCATTTTATTCACAAGTAGTCTTTTTTCATTGCAACATCCCATAATTGTTTGATTGCATCAACTTTGTTCCAAGTGCATGGTGACATTTAGGCCACCTGCAGTTTGGGGCATACAAAATTTCTCCCAGGATACCTGTGTTTTCGTTTTGATGGATGCCTCACTAGTCCATTAGAAGATTTGTATATTGCTTGAATCATCTTCATAAACTTCTTGGGTAGGAGGAATATTTGTGCCTATTAGGTTTGAATACCAAATAGTACTGATTTGATCAGTTGTAGTTTGCCAGAGTAAGAAAGCACCCTTACAGATGACCAACTAATTCTTGTTGTGACCTTCTCAATTAGGGGTAGGCATTGATGAACAATTAATTTTTTAGATGATAGTGGTACTCCCAGATATCTGAAAGGAAGAGTACCTTCTTCAAACCCCGGTAGGTTTAAGATAGTTTATTTTTCATATGCATCCACCCCAACTAGGTAAATAGAGGTTTTATCAGTGTTAACTTGTAGCCTAGAAGTTTCAGAAAATCACTAAAAAACCCCTTGAAGGAGTTTGATGGATTGAATGTCTTCTCTATAGAACATGAGTATATCATCAGCAAAGCAAATATGGATTATGCCTAGCTTCATTTAGGATGGAAATTAAAATCACCAGTCTCTGCCAGTTGCATCATTTCTCTTTGCAGGTACTCCATAGAAATGACAAAGAGGTAAGGAGACAAGGGATCCCCTTGTCTAATCCCTCTTTTCCCTTGGAATAGTTTTGTAAGACCTCCATTTAGCACTAAGGAATATGAGACAGTTGTAACACATTCCATAATCCATTCAATGAATTTGAAAGGGAACCAAGATAACTAAGCATTTTTCTTAAGAACCTACGGTCTATAGTATCATATGCGTTTCTTAAATCCACTTTCATAACACATATAGAAGATACACCTTTTTCTATTGTATCCTTTGAACAACTCATGGATGAAAAGTATGTTATCAATGGTACTTCTTCCTTCTATAAAAGCAGACTATCAGTGCCCTATTATATTGCCAATCACCTTCTTGATTCTTTGTTGTAACACCTTGGCTATGATCTTGTACAAGGTGGTACAACAAGCAATATATATATAGTCTTTGACCTAAGATGGTGAACTAACTTTAGATATCAGTGTAATAGTTATGCAAATCAGCTTTCTCAAAAGTTTTCCTATTTCAAAGAAGCCTTGTACTACAACATACACATCCTTCTTCATTAAGTCTCAATTTTTGGTGATAAACTCTATAGGATATCCATTAATCCCTGGAGCTTCGTCTGCTGGCATGTCTTTGATAGCTATGTCTATTTCATCTGTTGTCACTGGCCATACTAATGCAGTTTTCTGATCCATATTCAAACATGGTCCTTTTTTTATTACTTCTGAGTTTGGACATATAATATCCCCAATGCAGTTTCCTATTAACCTTGTGAAGAATGAAATAAACTTTGTTTCCACCTGTGTAGGGTCTGTGAGCTTGATACCTGTGTCTGTATATATGGATGTGATTGTGTTTTTGCTTTGTCTAATCTTCCATTGTGCATAAAAGTACTTGGAATTGGTGTCTCCACACGTAATCCAGCTTACCCTGGATTTTTGTCTGAGAGCTTGTTCTTCAATGTTACTCCATTTAGCAATCTCATCAAGTAACACCTTCTCCCGATCAAATAAACTTTGGCAAAAGGGTTGGGTATGGTAGCTTGTACAACCTCTAGTTTTTGCTTGGGTTGATTCAGTGTTTGTGCATATGAAGCCATATACTGATTTAGATCCTTTAGCTCATGCTTCAAATCCTGTAACTTCCAACATATGCTAACCATAACATCTACACCCTAGTTCTGATTCCATACCCTTTGTAGCACTATATGAAACTCAAGTTAATCCATTGCATTAGTAAACAGTTTAAGTGGTTTTAGGTGTAATCTCCTCTGCTTTCCACACCTCAGTAGTATATAAGGGTGATCAGACACTCCTCGATTAAGAAAGTCTACCTCCACATGTCCATATTGCTATAGGGAAAATTGCCTAAAGTCCAATATATCTTACTATAGACTCTGCTGGTAACATGTTATCTTGTTACACCATGTAAAATGCCATCCAATTTATCTTATTGGAGTCAGGGCAAATTGTTAAGCAGTCCCTGGAAACCTTGGATCTCTGTATGTGATTGGCTGCCCAATTCTATCATCAGTAAAGAGAACATTGTTGAAGTCTCCATAGAAAATCCATGGAACGCTTATAGGTGCATCAACATGCTGTAGTTCAGCCAACAATTCCTCTTTGTGTTGCAATGTGTTCATTGCATAGACCACATTGAGAACTGTACTAAATTAGCTAGTGATGTCCTCTACTAAGCAATGAATGTAGTGTTCCTTTGCTGCTAATATCTTTACATTGATATAATCATTCCATAAGAGCCAAATTCTACCATTTACTGTTGTGTTGTAACTACATCAAACCTTGGATCTCTGTATGTGATTGGCTGCCCAATTCTATCCTCAGTAAAGAGAACACTATTGAAGTATCCATAGAAAATCCATGGAACGCTTATAGGTGCACCAACATGCTGTAGTTCAGCCCACAATTCCTCTTTGTGCTTCAATGTGTTCATTGCATAGACCACATTGAGAACTATACTAAATTGGCTAGTGATATCCTCTACTAAGCAATGAATATAGTGTTCCTTTGATGCTAATATCTTTACATTGATATAATCCTTCCATAAGAACCAAATTCTACCATTTACTACTGTGTTGTAATTACAGCAATGGTTGAACATGTTTTGCTGCTAATATCTTTAACATATTTTGCCAAATTTTGCCTTTTATGTCTTTCTGTTTTGAGAGCTTGTCCAGCCCTTTAATATTCCAAGTGCACACAATCATGGGGATCTACCATCCACTGTGTACAGGCCCTCCCCCTGTAGTGTAGGCTCCTCAATTCTTAGGTAAGCAAATTTGTTGGCATTCTACAGTATAATAGGATCATGCATTCTGCTATTAGGATCTCTATGCGTGTTATCTTGTGCAATTATGGTTTTGCCCTTTTTTCCCTTTGCTATTTTGCCTTAACCTATTCTGCTGTTCAGGAGAAGCTTCTTCTGCAAGCAGAGAGACATGTTGTTGTGCCTCAACCTGGCTAGTCCCGGAACCAGATCCTCCCAGCTATTTTTCTTGCTCTTTGCTTAGCACTTTTGCTTGCCAGATTAGTCCTTTCTTTCTATATCTTCTCATTTTCCCACTTAGCCACTTCCTGGTAAGGTTCTTCCTTAGTTTCTGAAGTATTCCTTATGCAATTGTCTTAATCATGACCAAAATTTATGCATTCTACACAAAACTTTGGTCTCCAATCATATGCCACCTGTTTTTGAAAGACACAAAAGGGTGTATCAAGTTTAATACACATTGGTAGGGGCTGAGACACATTTGCTTAAACCAATACTCTAGCATATGAGATTTTCTCCAGTTCTGCAGTAAACTTTTCTGTATACAATGGTTTTCCTACTCCACTAGCCAGTTTTCTTAAAACTTCAAGGGACCAATAGCCCACTGGTAAACCTTGAAATTTCACCCACAGAGGAATGGCGCTAAGGCACTCTAGATAAAAGTAGAAATCTATTTTCCTATTCGTCAATATGAAAAGTCTATTGTTGTATGTGTATGGTCCAGCATGCATAACCAAATCTCTATCTTCTATCGTAGGGAATTTGAAAATATAGTACCTTTCATTTGAAGACCATATGATCTGGCATTTTAATTCAGGAAGTTGTAATCTTTTGTGGGATAACTGGACAGGGAAGGGTCCACTATTTGTTGAAGTGCCTAATGCAACTAAAAGTACCAAAACTCTGGTAAAGTCTTTCATAGTCAATGGAGAATGGAATGAATGCAAGCTGAGAGAATTTGTCCCTGATCATTTGGTGCATCGGATCCTAACCATTGAAATAGAGAGGCAGAACACTGAAGACCAACTTTTCTGGGGCTTGACCGAAATCGGTAAATATACAAATAAATCTGCTTGGAATATTATAAGGAGTTGCAAATCCAAGGAGCAATATTTGAGTAAAGGCACTTCGGCATCCCTTTTAAAATAACTTTTTTTGCTTGGAGATTATGGCAGAATAAACTTCCTTTCAATGAAGTCGTCAGTACGTTTGGGAGGAACATTACTATCACATGTTTTTCTTGTTCCAATCCTAAGAATGACTCAATCAAACATGTCTTTGGGGATGGAGATGCGACAAGGAAAATATGGAACTTTTTTGGTGGCCCTATAGGTATTTCGGGTCAATGGGGTATCATTAGGTCCCTACTGAATTCTTGGTGGAAACAAAGAGCAATAAATGCAGTTCATAAACTGGTCCTTCACATTGCCCCAATCATAGTATGCTTGCATTTATGGAAAAAATGATGTTCATGCAAATATGGAAATCAAAAGTTTTTTAACAAGTGTAGATTGAACCAACAAATAAGTTGGATGATTCAGGCAGCAGTAAAGAAGGCTTTCCCTAGCAATACTTTGACATTTCTTTGGATCAATTTTCGTGACACCTTACTCAAGCTTCAACCTATTCCTAAGAGTATTATTGTTTGTTGGAATGCGCCAAAGTCAGGAATGATGAAATTGAATATTGTTGGTAGCTATACTTCAAGCAATGGAATATCAGGACTGGGAAGAGTTTTAAGAGATGACAAAGAAAATCTGATCACGGCTTTCTCCCAACCAACTACTTGGAACAGTAATATAATCGCAGTGGCACTTGCCACAAAATTTGGAGTGCAATGGTGTATTCTAAATGGATACAAGAATTTCACTCTTGAATTGGACTCTATTGCAGCACACGTGATCATGGATAAGCAGGCGAATAACTACAAGATGATCAATTTGATATATGAAATCTCTCAAATCCTAAGCCAAGGTAATGTCACTGTCAGTCATTGCTTCAGAGAGGCAAACAGTGTTGCGGACAACTTAGCTAAGCTTGCCAAGGACAGCCAACAAAGCTCTTTCTACTACTCTTTCCAAGAACTACCACAGGCAGCAAAGGGCCATTTCTTATTGGACAAATTCCAGATGCCAAGTTTAAGGCTTAGATATGACGAGGCTAATTTTTTTGTAAGTTAGTTTTTTTAGATTATAGGGAGGGACATAAGCCTCTGGTTTTGGACATTCCTTTTTTGAAGGACAAAGATATTGTCCTTATGCTGTAACTTATGAGGTAAGGCCAAGCCCCCCAGTCATTGGGAAATTTTATAAAAAAAAGTACCCTTCATCATGATAAAGTATCTTAGGCTTTGTGACATATTTGTCCATTGATCGAATATATGGTGTATCACCAAGTACATATCTAATCGGGGATGAATTCCAGAATTCTTCCTGAGATTTGATGTCTTATACTACAATCTTAACACCAGCTTACCATCACAGTAAGTAGTTTCCCATTTGTGATCCACGATTATTGATTTGGCCCTCATTTGTCTCAATTTGATCCCTTGCCTCATAGTTATTGGATGTGTAGCAGTACCAATTTCAGAGATCTACAGTCAGTGAGGTGCATGGATTTCCTTCTTTACTTGCTCATTCTTACCTCCCCTACAGGAGAATTCTACTCGGTAATCTCTAACTCCGCCTCAATTTCACTTTCCTCCTCAATTGATTTGAATTTCGAAGGGAGAAAGCTACCAAACGTCAGTGAAATAAATGCCAGTTACCGGTGTTACCATCGTCTTCGTCAATGTCGCCGAATGGTCCCCTTGGTCGCGATGTTGGGTCATCTCTTCAGTAGACGGTGTATGTTAGCATCCCTAGCTTAACAGCAAAAAAAGAAAAGGCAACCCCTCTTCCACGTTCGTAAAGAAATGCTTATAAATAGAGAACTTTATTTAATGAAAAGAGAGCTACAGGTGAACATATTAAGAAAGTTAACTAATAAATGACAAATGTTAGGGCATAAATATATGGTTTATTAAAACACAGGAGCCAATACTCATTTTGTCCAACGGTAAGAGCCAAACATTCAAATAACATGATAAAATATTGAGATACTTCTTAGAATATGTCATAATTATAACTAGGAAGTTTGAAGTAAAAGAAATTATTGTGCACATCAAATAAATGTTATTCCAGATTTCAGCTAACTTACGAGACCTTTCCACAATTGACTGGTTTGCTTTATTTCGTACATCATAAGAAAAAAAATAGCTATGTAATTATTAAGATTATTATTATTATTTTAAAAATTTTAATTTACCTTTTCCTTTCTTTAATCTCAAAATTAAAAGTTAAATGCAAACAATTCACGTGTGACTATAGTCTTAGAAAAAACAAAATGAAGCTCTAATTATAGGACTTAGCCACAATTTTTTTAACACTAGATTATTTATCAAATATTCTTACCTGCAAAAGTTTTGTTTTTATTGGATGTAAAAAGTATTACAGGCTAAATCTTCAATTATACTGAATTGAAATAGCAGCACCCTCAGTCAATTCATAGTTCTTCTTCAAAAGTTAGATAAAAGGTTTTTTTTAATCAAAACACCAAACTTTATTCATTTGTGAGGAGTAAAAATTCTACATTTGATAAGGGAGTGCTCAGCACCTGCCCCTTCTTTGTCTCATTTCACAGTCTTGTAAATTCTGTGATTAATTGGTTGTTATTCGATTAGTTGTTGCATCCTTTCCCAGCTTGTTAAAATATACGCAGGATGCGAAACTTTTGTCTAACTGTTCGTGCGAGGTTTAGAGATATCAAGGCTATTGACCTTTGGATAGAAGGGAGCTCAAAACCATATTTGTTTGCACATCTTAATCTCCACAGTTCCCACGTCACAATTGGAGGTAAGACTTTGGCTACAAAAGAAGTCACTATGTTTATGGCTCTGTAATTCCACCATGAGTACAGAAACTGTACTGACAGCCTCGGTATTAAATTCCTGCACGTAATACCAAAGGGAGATATGTCTTTGTATTAGGTCCACCCAGAGTTGTGAAAACCGCCTAGTTTTCACATCACTTCGTACCAATATGGCCAGGTTACTCTACCATATGCCTTGCCCATATCAAGTTTCGTAACAACATTATTCCATTTATTTGCCTTCTGGATGCGCTTATAATCTCCTGAGCTAGCATTATATTTTCAGAGATATGTCGCCCTTTGATGAATCCAGACTAATTAGCAAAGATGATGTTGGGTAGAATCTGTACTAGCCTGGCATTAAGTCTTGGACATGATTTTTCTTCATACATTGCACAAATTGATTGGTCTGAGGTCAAAATGATGGAATTCAACTTTAGGTAATATCACCAAACATGTGTGTGAGAAGAATCTAGCAAGGGTAGCTTTGTCCAAGGCAATTAACGTGCCGATTCCATATGGTACTGTCATGGGAGAATCTCTGGCAGCGTGGTGTCAAATTAGATTCGATATCCGCTTTGAAGGCACGAGTCCATCTGCGGACTCGCATCAATATTTCCACAAATTGGCATTGATCGCCTTCCATATAATCTCTTGAAATCCTCTTCATCAGTCAAATCAGTAAAGACGTGCCTCCAATCCTTATATTAGCGCCAATCTTAAATGTTCCTTTTAGAGGCACCAGTCTCTCAAACTCATCCTGATTGTCAATATGGAGACGAGTCCGAGGGATTTTGCCTACCACTGTGAGGCGGCACTTTTCTGCCAAAGATCATCTTCCTCCCTGGTAAAGATCAGCCTAGTCTTACCATCCCCTATTTCTTATGGCCTGGGTTCTAAATGTAACACTTACCATTCATTTTCCCGGCAATTGCTGATGCATAATTTGTTGCGGTTGTGTTTGGTTTTTTGGGGTTGGTGAGTAGGGGTATTTGGCCTCCGGTTTGAACTCCGGTGATCCGGGAGGTAGGATGCGGTGGGTTTAGGTTTTAGGGAAGCGGCAGGTTAGGGATTTGGGAGAGAGAAGAGAGAGAGACATGTTTTGATGATGATTGTTCGACGATAAAAGTTATAACCTGTAACGGCCCGATCGGCCATTTTGAGCATTTGCACTTCACTTGGTAGTTTGAGGGAATGAGTATCTATGCATGATGTATTATGATTTGTGTGAACCGTCGGTTTTAGTTTTCAGGTTATTCGAATCGATTTGGAAGAATGAACTTCGTGAATTGTAGCTTTAAGTTGGAAGAGTTGACCAAGTTTGACTTTCTAGCATTTGACCTCGGATTGGAGTTTTGATGGTTTTGTTAGGTATGGATGGTGATTTCAGACTTGGGCGTATGCCCAGGTATTGTAACGACCTGGTCGATCTTTCTGTGAGATTAGCCTCGTTTCCCATGTTTCAGCCTTGTCAAGTGTTAATCAACCTAATTATGATGTGTTGGGTCGGTTGGTTCGGGTTGAGAATGGTCGTGGTGAGAATTGAGACACTTAGTCTCTTGAATTGGCTTAATAAATGGAAAAGTCAACTGAGAGTTGACTTATTGGTAAACAACCTCGGAATGTAGATTTTATGGATCGGATAGCTTCGTTAGGTGATTTGGGACTTAAGAGTGTGTTCGGAATGTGGTTTTGAGGTCCGGAGTAGAATTAGGCTTGAATTGGCAAAATTGAGTTTTTGGCAATTTTCGATCGTGTCACGACCCAAATTCCCATCCTTTAGGCCGTGACTGCGCCTAACGTTGAACCCGCTAGGCCAGCCAACGTATAACTTGCAATAATAATTTTTAAACCATTTAATAAGAAATAAAACGCTAATCTTCCAACTTTAACTAATNATATTCCCAACAGAATCCTTCAAGCATTGCTAATAAAGATAACGAAACTTTAAATGCGGAAAGGAAGAACATAACAATCATGAAATAACGTAAACTCCCAAAACCGAGGTGTCACAATCTCACGGACTAACTTCTAGAATACTAAATACAAGTCTGGAATGAAAGTACCTTGGAAATAAAGGAGAAAGACAATGAAGCGGTAAAGGAAAGAAGCCTCGGGATCCACGGACGCCAGTGTATACCTCGAAGCTCTGATGTGGACTGAAGGTATCTCCCTCAGAACGCTCCACGGGGTCAGGTAGCAGGGTCTGCACAACATAAGGAAGTGCAGTGTAGTATCAGTACAACCGACCCCATGTACTGAGTAAGTGCCAAGCCTAACCCTAACCGAGGTAGTGACGAGGCTAGACTTAGCATAATACGATCACCTGTCCTAGTCTAAGCAGATATATGTACAAGAATTAACCGATAATGAAAACAAGTATGATCAAATAGAAGAGATATGGGAACAAATAGGGGAAAAGTATTAACGGGGCAGCAATAATATCAGAACTTAAACGATAAAATAAGATATGTGTACATGATGGGGATACAGGAAAAACAACATCTAATTCACAGCGGTACAGTGAGAATGCGGCTGGAAAGTAAGAACAGAAACCGAAGAAACAGCTATCAATATACGGGAATCAATCAAATAACAGAGCACGACATGTCCCCTCGTGCGTAATCTCA
>ML280112.1:26311-41604 GCA_005239495.1 Nicotiana undulata | reverse complement strand
GAGGAAAACCCGAAATTTTGGACATTTTAAGTGGGCTGCCAACAGGGGTTTCCGAACCTGCGAGAAAAGGATCGCAATTGCGGAAAAAGGGCCTGGGACCCTGGGCTCGCACCTGCGAGGTTTGGGGCCGCACCAGCGGTCCCGCTCCTGCGGAATGTTGGTCGCCCCTGCGGAAAAGGTCGCACCTGCGATGGCCTGGACCGCACCTGCGGTCACACCAGCTGTTGTGCACCAGCAGTGGTTTTTGCTGGTTTTTTGCCTCGAGCGGGGTACGGGAGGCACCTGGGCCCACCCGAGCCCCCGTCCAAAATACCAAAAAGTCCCAAATCATTAAACGGACTTGCTCGAGCTCACGGGACACTCAATACAACGCTAAAACTCAAAATCACCCTCCAAAACCCCTGAATTCAAAACTTAAGAACTTGGAAATTCTAGAATTCACTTCAACGCGCCGAACCGGCCTAAACCACTCGGAATGACTTCAAATTTTGCAGATAAGTTATAAACGACACAACGGAACTATTCCCGGTCTCGGAATTTCATTCGGACCTCGGGAACATAAAATCACCTCTCAAGCCACATTTCAAATTCTTTAGAAACCCCACAAGTTCATTAACTCCATTTTTCCTCACTTGGATCCGAAACCAATCAAATCAAACCCGTTTTACACCAAAACTCACAGATAGGACAAACAACATATAATAAACCTGTTTCGGGCTCCGGAACCATAACACGGGCCCGGTAACAAAGTTTTCACATAATTATTCACTTTCACAATCCTTTAATATTTTCAGAAAATAATTTTCTTTAAAAATTCATTTCTCGGGCTTGGGGTCTCGGAATTCGATTCCGGGCATACGCCCAAGTCCCACGGGTCCGGATCCGTTTACCAAAAATATTGACCAAAGTCAACTTTATTCAATTTTTCAATTCAAATATCCCATTTTTATCAAATTTTCACATGGAAGTTTCCCGGCTACCTGTCCGGGCTGCACACGCATATCGAGGTGAGATTAACGGAGGCTTTCGAGGCCTCGGAACATAGATTTAACTGGAATTACTCAGGATGACCCTTTTGGGTCATCACACTTTTCGAGTGTATGGTAGACAAAGCAACAACTCTTTTCTTTTTTAATGTTAGCGTCATAAATATTTTTATTGCATGCAATTCTAAAATAATCATCACGATTAGAAAACCAAAAATTCAAACATAAATAAATATAAAAAGATTTTCTAAAGAACCAAAAACAGGAAAATTCACAAAGCTTGAGATCCAATAACGAAAGCTAACCTACCAGGCTACCATGATGAGACCGTGGAATTTTTATACAAGTATTTGCCTATGTAATTAATAAAAAAAGGATCTTTGTTAGGTAAAATTGTGCATAATTCCAATTGACAAAGAAAAGGAGTTCTAAAAGAGAAAAGATAAATAAGGACTATTAAGCGTAAAATTTTATAACCAAAAAAGTACCCATAACCTAGAAAAGGAATTTAACTCAAGAAGAAAAGAAACATAGGAACTCCTAACAAAAAATAATATTCATGGTCCTAAAAATATGTACTCCTACAAATGGAGTTGATAGTGAAGTACCCTTGAAAAGGAATTGAATGAAATAATATGATTTTTCAAATCAATGCCATGAATATTAGATAAATAATTAAATAACTATTAAGATTTTTCAAATTAAAGTCCTAAATATTAGGCACATAATTAAAATAGTTACTTCTAATATTAGAAAAATAATTAATGACTATTTCTACATATTAGGAAAATAAATTAAATTACTATTTTATACAATATAAAATATATTTTAAAAGGATAAAAAAGGCGAACGACATTTTGCGTGCTTTTAATATAGTATAGATTAGGCACATAATTTAAGACAAAGGAAGAATCCTAATTTTGTGGTCTTAAAAGATGTACAATAAAGTGTCCTTAAATCATGCTATCTTAAAAATGTGAAACGTTGTATCTGAATTTTAAGTTGACTACAGTTTACGCGTAGGCAGAGTTGGAAATTTCCAATACACTATCCCTATGATGTGCAAAAATATCTACCACTCAAATTCCATAACACATGCAGGCTTCCTTTTACTTATCTTACAAGTCTCTCAATTTCATCGTAGAAATCCTCATTCCAATATTCCCATCAAATAAACATTTGAAATAAAGATAAACTATATTTCTTCGAAAGTAACTTACGAAAGCAGACGAGTTAATTTGATATAAAGAGCTAGTAAGTAGAGGTGGTCATAAAATCCGAAAAATTGAATTCTGAACCGAATTAATTCGGTATTTTGGTTTCGATTTTTTCGGTCTAATTCGGTATTAAATTTTCGGTATTTCGGTTCGGTTTTCGGAATTACAATTTTAAAACTTCGGTACATCGAATATACCTAATATACCGAATATACCAACATTTTAAAGACATTTCTTTTGGACCCTACCTATATCTACCCACGGGGGAAGTGCACGGTTAGCCACTAATAACATATGTATTTATTTTTAAGCCACTGTTTAAAATGTCTTTAGTCTTTAGCCACTGCTTTAATAAACTTTAACTGCCTGGACGAAAATGCCCTTATGTTCATGTCTTTAACTTTAGAACTAAACTTCAGGACTTAAGGACTTCAGGACTACATGTCCTTAACTTTTGAACTAAACTTCAGGACTTCAGGACTACATGTCCTTAACTTTTGAACTTGGAACTCAAACTTTAGGACCAAGCGTCCTTAACTTTTGAACTTGTAAGTCAAAGTTAAGGACCTATTGTCCTTAACTTTTGATCTTGTAACTGTAAGTTAAGGACTGCATGTCCTTAACTTTTGAACTTGGAACTCAAACTTCGGGACCAAGCGTCCTTAACTTTTGAACTTGTAATTTAACAAGAATTTTTTTTTCATACCAAACGTATACAGTTGAATTATTAAATGAATTTAAATATTCTTGAAACTTGTAAAAAATTGTATAACATCAATTAGTAATATATTGGCGTCAAACATTAATTTTAGGACATTAAAATTAGAAAGAATGTCATACATATATAGAGAGATTAATTACTGATCAAATTAGATTAATTTTATAAAACATACTAGTACTAGTAAGAAAAGGAAGTTGCATATTCAAAGTTGGAAAAATTTCTTCGTAACACCATGGTCCAAAAAGTTGGTTTTCAATGAGGACCGGTCTTCTCGTCACCAGGTGTTCATATACGGCGGCACAGTTTTCTCCCTAACACATGAAAGAGATAAAAGAAAGGGTAACACAGTCTTTTCATTTTAATTTTAATAGACTAGTGGCTACTATTGCTAAGCACTAAAAATGCTGGATAAAAAGTAAAGACCACCCTAAAAAGTGGCTACCCCATACAATTTTTACTCTACCCACCCAGTGCCCAGCCGACCAGCCCAATTTAATTCCCATTCCCGTCGCCCCCCAAGCCCAACTGCCCAAGCTCAGTACTCTTAGTCTTAGGCTATTAGGTTAGGCCATTTTAATTTTTAGCAATTAGCAAATTAGGTTGAATCAACGACTCTCTCATCTTCAGTTCTTCTTCTTCACCCACGCCGCAATCCTTTCCCTGAAGGAGCCAAACCACCAGAGAACACAAATAAGTAAGTAAACACCATCTCGACATGCTTGTGCTTTCTACACTCTACAAGGAATTTTTAAATCCATTTTGTCCCCTCATATCCACTGCAAATCCCAATCAAACGAAATAATCCGAATACCATCAACGTAATTAAATTAAAGGGATACCTTTGTTTATCCTATATATCATAAAGTCCCTTCATTGTTATGCTATTTCACACTGGGTTTGAACCAGACAATCAAATGTATGGCATGTGACAAAAATAGATGAAACCAATTCTTCGTATATAAATACACAAATCCATTTATGTTGTTCTCTTTGTCATCTCAATTCTTGAAACATAATATTCTTATTCTAATTCCATTTATCCCCTTTTCTTTCTTTGTGTATATAATGGCATAAACTGGAAGTTGAAAGTCTAGTATGGACTTAGTGGTTTTATATAAACATATATGAAATGGAACAGATCGAATTATGTCCATATTGAATTTGTAAATCAGCTACTTGTGTCTCTATCTCTCCGGTTAATTCAAAGGATTGAGCAATAACTTAAAAATATCACTAACTAGAAGAATACGTGCTAGTAAAAATCTCAATTATGCATTGTAATATGTTGGTATATCAATTTGTACATTTCCATATGTCCTTCTACTTCAAATTTATTTACAAGTATATTTATATGTTTTATGTTTTTTGATATATAAAGTTAATGTACTTCTGGTTCAGCAACATATGAGAAAGTTTCCCCTCACAGCAGTGTGGCACTACGTTTGGATTTGGCAGCATTTTAATTTTCGTTTGGTATTGAATAATTCATAAACCGAATACTTTACCGAAACCGTACCGAAGCAAAATAATAAATACCGAACCGTACCGAAATAATTTGGTACGGTATTTGATATATACAATTGATAAACCGAATACCGAACCGAAATTCTTAAATACCGAACCGAAATACCGAATGCCCACTCCTACTAGTAAGTAACCAACCTCAATGGTTAGAAAGTTGTTTTGATAAAATGTTCCTTTTACCACTCATTCTGATGCTAATAAAGTTATTGTACAATATCAACGGCAACATTTACCAAAATTTGATAGCCCAACATCATTCTCAATGAAATGGTATACCCTAAAGTTACAAAGATGATCCTAAACAGCATGTCAAAAGTAGAATTGGTGTAATGGTGCCTTGTGAACTTTATGCTTGCCAGATGAATCAGCAAATTGGGACCAGCAGGTACAGCCAGATTAAACCAATTAAGTTCTCCAATGTGTCTGTCTTGCTACCATATAAATCTCTGTACACCAGTCTCATGGACCCAAGAAAACGGCCGGAACAAGAACATATACATAGTGAAACTATTGATGGCAACATACAGGACTCCCATCAGAAGCCAACTTCTGTCATCATCAACATGAGAGTGGAGGATCAAGAAAAAGAATGGAATGGTATAGTATCTGAACTCTATAAGCGGAGCAGGAATCAATGTCGCAGCGGTAGCCAAAAAATATACTAGTACCCATGTCTTCCTCTGACTTTTAGCTGCAAATGGAGGGAAAAAAGAATATATTCAAGAGAAACTACAGATATAAACGAAATATTTGTTTCTTTCGATCATCTATCGGACAAACCCCAGGTAGCCCCCAGGAGGAGCTGGGGATGTATAGTAGAAACAACATGCACAGCTTAAAATAGGATGAATATTTTACTGACCCAAGATATTGAAGATGGATATCCATGAATAAACATAGAGTGGAACCAGGAGGTACTTCATTGACCAATGACATTTGATAACTTTTCTCCAGAGATAAAAGGGATAGTGTCGATTGTCAGCAACGAGATAAGGGTGGGCAATGCTGCATTCATCAAAATATTATGCCAAAAATACAAACTACCATTTCCTGGTCACTTGAATGCTAAACTATTGCCCTTCAAATTTGTGAGTCAACAATTAATAGATATCAAATCAGAATCAGCCAAGAACAATAATGCACACACCCAAAATCTCTAAGAATTGAACTCCAATAAAACTTTGCTTGCAATAAAGAAGAAAGACAGTAATAAAAACACACTTTAAGAAATGATGTACAATGTGGATTGCAGAACAAGAAAGTGATGAATGGCTAAAAAAAATAAAAAACGAAAAAAAAGGAATATAAGGATAGTGGAATTGAACTTAGAAAACTAAGAAAGATTATCAATCATCTAACCTGAAAAAGTGCACTGAGAAGAACCCAACGATTAACGCCGTACACAACTGAAAGAAACTGACCAGCTTGTTTTTCTTCCAGAAGGACTGAGCCAGCACTGCAGCTTGCCTAATTGCGAAGTGCACGGGAGTCATAAACAGGGCAGATACCAAGCTAAAATACATCAATTGTGCAAAATGTGGAGAAACTGTATGAGCCTCTTTTGCACCTGGAATGAAAAGAACGCGCGTGCACACACGATTAACAAAGGAAGAGACACCATAAAGAAACAAGGAAATGAAAGTTCAGAGAGAGAGAGAGAGAGAGAGAGAGAGAGAGTTGGTACCAAGAACTATACTCCCATTCCAACAAACAAAGGTAATGAAAGCGACCATAACTATGAAGTAAGGCCAAAAAGTTGCAAAAAGCTCCCACTTAAGTTGCCACAGTCTTGAGATAATTTCACGCACCTCATGGAAGAAATCTGAAAAGGAATATAATCTCATTTACAATAATGTAACATAAACAATACTTGCTAATACACTTGCATATACAAAAGGAACCAAAATCACATTGCCAATTAACATGCAAGAAAGGATAGCTATGCATGAGCTCACAGGAGCTTACATGTTTGTACCATGCTTAAACACAATGGACGAATATGTCGCCAATGTGTTTGTGAACATGCTAGGCACTCTGGTTACGTTCGAAGGATGCCTCAAACATGTGAAGCAAGTTTTCCGCATGACACTTCTTGTAAGAATGTTTGCAGCAACGAACATTCTTTCGAATTATCTAATTTTGTTTTTGATCCCTCCTAATAGATCCTCTCAAGTCAAAGGAAGTTTGGCTACTAAACCTGATATGCTAACAAAGCAATTTTGATAGAGAACACGAAATTGCAAAAATGAGAAGGATGAAAAACATGCCCAAGAAGAAAAGAGACTTGCTCTGAAAATATGAAGAGTAAAATAAAACACTTACCAGAACATGTAACACTCGCATTGCTCATGTATTAGCAACACATTAAGTTTGTAAGAATTAATTTATGGAGGGATCTTAAAAGCCTGAAATTCATTTATTGAGGGTTAAGTGTGTTTTGTCAAGAACCACAAAGACCACATGCAGATGTTGCTGGGATCAAAATCTCAAGTTTCTCTTGTTAAGCAGTACTATTACCCATCAAACAAAGAGAAGTATATTACTAAGGAGAACACTTATAACTAGTTCAAGTAATAAAAGTTCCTTTTCCTCCCCCACTCACTTCTCTAATGTGGAGTTGAGGTGCTCTAACAGTTAAAAAGAAGATATTGAAAAAAGCACAACCAAAAGTATCTCTATGTAGGACACAAAAAGGGGAACATCTTTTCTCTTTTTATCTTCCATGGTCCCCAGATTTTTTCCCCAAAACAGATGAATTTTGCATTCACCATGCAGGTTAACAAGTAAACCGTTATGGATATTTCACCTCATAAGAAAAACTTGACAGCTTGTACAATTGAACTTGATGTATTCCACAACGGTGTTCGATTGTAATTATTTGACCTGATGTACTTTAGATGACTGAACAGAAATTACTTGTCAAAAAGAAGATAATTGGATAGATATAAAAATCAACAGATAATATTATGTGACCTAACACCACATAAATGCAGATGAAAAAACTCAAAACAAGATGAGATGAGAGAACCTGAGGAAGGCTTTGTGGAAGCAACCGTTTGGTGGACAGAAGAGCTGAATGTAGCTGCCTGATTACCGATTCTGCGCTTTCTTAAGTTAGAGCCTGTTCCGACACCTTGATTCCAAACTGAGAAAGCATCTTTACCTTGTGATGGACTAGATTCAGCCAATACAGCACTATCTTTCTGAGTTAGAATATAGTCTAAAACCCCCGTGCATGCTATAAAAAGGACCCATATGATATTTGTTTGCCGTATCAGCACAGCCAGAGCCCCAACCTTCAGATATATGAACACAGGGTTAACTTTGCAAAAAAAAAAAAAGTATGGTCAAATTCAGTTTTTGATCATAAAATGGAACTATCAAAAGCGGCTAAAAAGATCTGCTCCAGGAAGGTAGTCAGGCTTGAGAGGAAGAAGGGGGGGGGGGGGGGGGGGGGGGGGGGGGGGGGGGGGGTTGAATATTGTTATTATTTTGATACAGCTCAAGTGGAGGGGGAAACATTATACAACGCCAAAGCACACTGTAGGATAACGTGTGGTTTCCAGTAATCAGCAACTTGTCGGATGTTAAAATCATATATATTATTGGAACATGTTTTTTGGTGCATGAATAACTAAAGAGGATATAACTTATTGGAGAAAAAATCTTTAAAAGGTTTCGACTGATATTAATCACAAAGGTCATACAGAAGATTTAGAAGAATACAATTCCATACGAGGAGTAAGCTATAAAGAGTTTGAACAGAAGTCGATTTATAACTTTGCTCCCTTTTATTATCGACTAGAAAGAATTAAATGGGATTGAGTTGATCCTCTTACCAGGGAACTCAAGAAATAATTCTTCTTGAGACTCATAAGGTATGATGCCAGTACAGCAGTTAGTGATGCTACATCTGTATAATAAAGAAAACTGAAGAACCAGTGAAGGGGATACAACGCTAGGACAACTGTCCGAAGAGTTACTTTTCTGTCACTAAGGGAAGGCCTGAGGTGGGTAAGTATGTTGTAAACCAGAGTGCTGCAGAATACAGCCAATACACCATTGCTGGAGCGTAGGATGGAAGAGGAACAAACATCTGAAAACGAGGCACCTACTTTCAGTGAGAACAGCCCTGGAAACAAAGAAGCAACATGGGCAAGTGAAACAATATACCTGCAAAAATTTTAAATTATCTGCATCAAATTCCCTTATCGGTAAGATCTAAACTGCTTTTTTCAACTGAAGCATCTTAAAGAACACTTCTTTCAATATCTATGGATCAAGGTCATGGAACATGTTATGTGATACTAGCTCCGTCCTTTTATTTCCTGTTCTGTTGTTTACATCTTTCTGTTATCTGTATTCCTTTTTTCTCTTTGACAAACAACAGACACAAATCTGAGAGAATTCTTTGTATCATTTGATGATGTCTCTATAGCATTTAGCTGAAATTTAGTCACTTTCAACGAACCTCATTGCACCAAAAATCTATAGGTCACGGCTCGAGCCATGGAATCAGCCTCAAACTTCTCATCCCAACCCCAACTTCACGACCTCAATCCGCCAAAATAAACCTATTTTACATGGCCATTAACATAAAATTGAGGGCCTGAGAGAAAGATAATACATAGTACAAAGAGAAACAAGTGCCAAAAACTTTAGTAATTGCTTTTTCAGTTATCTTGTTTGATCGTATGCCACTCCCTCCCGCCTAATTTAGGTGACACTCTTTCCTTTTTAATCCGTCCCCAAAAATCACACCTTTCTCTTTTTGGGAACAATTTAACTTAGAATCCCCATTTTACCCTTAATGACACGATATAATAATTAGCCACAAAAATGTCATGGCATGTCTAAAACCAAAAGTTTCAAAGCCACTATTTATTTCTTAAACTTTGCGCCCAATTAAACACCTTCACGTAACATGAGATGGGAGGAGTATATATTTTGAATGCTTGCACATGAAGCAACTTTTAGATACTTGCACCTAATAATATTGAATTTGTATATTAGAAAATATACCTGAAGTAGCCTATCAGCAAATAATTTGGATTTCTCTAACACTACGGGTCGTTTACTTTTGTACTTCAAATCTTTAAACAAATTGAAAGTACTCATAGCAAACACTAGATTAACATAAATGTACCAAAATTATAAGCCCTGATCTCAACTAATTAGTATTGCCAATATGTGTCTTTTAATTCCATTGTGATGTTTTACGCTAAAGTCTGCATGCTAAACAGAAGACAATAGTAGTATACTAGTATGCACATAAATTTGGTTTTGCAATATCAAAAGGTTGTAACAAAAAATGCTTGACGCTTCAGTTATCACTGAATTAGTGCAATATGTTGCCTCCATATTAACTCCTTCATAGACTCTTCATTTAAGCCAAATTTTCTAGATAATTGGTGGAGTAAGAATGTAAGACTGGTACCAACAACTCCTATTATGAAGAAACCACTTGCTAAATTAAGACCAACAACAAGGTGAAGCTATACTTTGGAAGAAAAACAATATACAACTTGCAATCAAATAAAAGGGAAAAGACTCGTAGTCTGAAGATACATAAAGCATGTAAAATTCCTATTTCCTATTTCCAAGACTCGTAATCTGTAGGAGAGCATAGCATGTATAATTCCTATTTCCAAGCAGACAAGCTTGGTTTTCTCCCTAAGAAGAACACATATATTGCTATTTCCAGGGGCGGATCTACAGTGTTGGTTACGAGTTCATGTCCCAGTAGCTTGTTTAGATGTTGAACCTAGTTACTAATGTGGTATTAACTTGAGGTCTATAGAAACCCATAAATTTCAAATCCTGGATCTGCCTCTGGCATAATTTAACACCCAAACGAATCAGGAAACTATATGAGGAGAAACTCGCTGCTAGTAGTCGTTTAAACATATTCCTAACTATTCATAAATTTATTCTTCCTGCAGAAGACAAAATTGACTGCACGAGGCTAATGCTGTCACGAGAATTAGGGTTGTGGGTCGTCAGGTAATCGGAGTTTCTCCTTGTCTTACCAATAGTATTAGCACTAGTCTTGTATTTTCCTATTCCTAGTTCCTTGTTATTACACAATGCATCACTCTTACCGGTAGTTGGCACTATTCTTGTATTCTCGTATTCCGAGATCTTGGTTACTACATGTTTTGACATTTGCTTCCGTGTTGTTGCTATTAATTGGTTATTGCTTCCTTTTTACAGTTCTTGAGCCGAGGGTCTATCAGAAACAACTTCTCTACCTTCATAAGGTCTGCGCACACATTACTCTCCTCTCTAGACCCCACTTGTGAGATTCCACTGGGTTTGTTGTTGTTTTAAGGCTAATGCTGTCACATTTCAGTTTCCATATATATTGAAGTCCCTAATTTCATGTACTCCAAAGTTGTAGGTTGGAAGTAATGAGAAAAACGAAGTAATACTCACAGGCCAGGAGGGGTAGTGATCATGGGATCCCAACTTCTGAAATTGCCTTTGCAGTACTGTTGCGCTTGAGGTATATGAAATATCTCATCCTGAAAAATCACCCATTATCCACTTTACACCACTATATATTTATCTAATCAATCAATATACATTCATAAAGAAGAAAATTTGATTAAATAGAAAAATCAGAAGGAATACCATGTAAGGATCAGGCACAACGGAATTGACGAGGATCGATATAGCTACTACCCATGAACTTACAATCGCCACAACCGCAATTTTACCCATTTCGCTCCAACTCCGGTTAATGGGTCTTCGCGGATACAGAAATTGGGAATCCCTGAGCTGCTGCAGGCACCTTCAAACGACGACGTTTCAAGTTATCTCTCAAATTTCTCTCCTTTGGGTCTCCAAGTTTCAACCAAGTGTAAATCAACCCTTATATTTGGCATAATAGTTGAAAAAATAAAAGCCTTTTATAGTTTTTGGTTATGGAATATGATAATTTTATTCTTCTGTATTAACTACACATGTTTCAGTTCGTGTTAAATTAAATGTTTTTGTTACTCGTATGACACTGTGTAAACTTTTCTTGAAATGCTTATCTTATTAGAAATTAGTGAAATTACCCGAAAGATATTTGGAAATGATCCCTTTTTATAAATTTAAGTGAAATCGAAGAGATAAAAAATATTATCTACATACATACAAAAATTATTTTTATATACTTTATGAACCAAAAAATCATAAACATTTTGCATAGAGCTAAAATAAACTTCATTTTCATTGTTTTCTTTAAAAATATATTTAAAAAAAATAATGTTCAAAGAAATTTTATTTTGAATCTTTTTCCTTCTCTCTATATATACATATTATTTTATTTATAAGTAAAATATTTCTATTTCTAAAATATTATTGTACTCAAATGAAAGAAAACGTGAAATGTAAAGTAAAGAAGCTAAACACATAAATAAATTTTGTATTTAACATGAAGGTAAAGGAAAGGTTAATAGTAATATATTTACTAAAAATCTAGTATTATGCCGTATGTATTTGTCAGCCTTGCCATATGCACTAAATACCTCCAATTCCTTCTTTATAGCTATCCCAATTGCTATCATGTTGTATTTTCCAGAAGGAAAAAATGACTACATTATTAATTTTTTAATAATTCAACAAACATCATTTAACAACTCATGTCTACTCGTTTAATTGTTCGTCAATCGTTAAATAGTATTGACCATTTTTCAAAATATTCTATAAGTCCCAAGAAAGAAAATGGTACAAACAATAGAAAACAGGAATGTCTCACTCTCATAAGCAATTCTTTTCAAGAAGTTCACTACAACTTGTTCGATAAAATATAAGTGTAGACACTCAATATTTTACTTTCCAAGAGGTCACTCCTTATCAAGATTGTGCTAAAAATTCAAAGAACGACTTATTACAAATCGATGACTTGGATTTGTCTCTCCATCTCAACACTATTTTCCGTGCATTTCGAGTTAAGCTCCTGACTTTTTAGAGAATAAGAACCAATGCAAGAAGGAAGTAAAATTCTTTAAAGTAATATATAAAGTAATCAAGAAATTAATAAGATGTCATTTAATCAAACATGCTATTATATTTTTAGTAAGGACATGCATGTTGTATATCATTCTTCCATCGACATACACAATGTTAAGTACTAAATGTTTATGACTGACTCTATATTTTCTTCCATCTCTTTTGTATGTTGCCTTTGTGCGTTACTTAATATATATGCGAAAAGTGAGAGAGCAAAAACCGCAACAAATGAAAAAGAAATATAACTAAGAACATTGACTTTTTTTAAGGAGGAAAAAAAAATTGTACCATACCAGAAATAATTTCCATTGTTAATTTTTTTCCGAAATGAATTCATTAACTTTCTCCTTTATCTTTGACATTATATGGTACTTCTCCATAAGTTTGGCGCTCATCCGCATCACAGTCTTTCGTCTCTTTTGACAATTCTTTCCAAAACATATGACTTACTTATATAGACATATATGGAGAAATTTCATAAAATAGTGTCATAACTTACACATGACTTACATATTAAATATTTGGGGTTATGAAAATGGAAGGTATAAGAGTTATGAATAATATTAAACATAAAAGTTATGAAGATGAAAGGCATGAGGATTAATAATAATTTAAAATAGAAGTTATGTAAATGAAGAGGTGTTAGTTAATACAAGTAGCATTTTTAACACAATTAGGGAGAGTTTATGGCCTATTAATAAAATAAGTTGAAGTGAATGATAAGAATAAAGAGGGGGAAACGTTACCAGAAGATTTCCTCCCCTCTCTTTATTTTATTTATTTATGACATAAATTATTGGAGCTATCAAGAAGGCTTTAATTCATGTAGTAATTAAAATTATACTAAAATGAAATAAAAACTCAAAAAACCCAGAAAAAAGATAAATGTGAATGAAGGCCATAGAGAAGTGCCACATAAGATTTTTCATTCCCAACTTTATATATATATATATAGATTTTTTGCAAACCTTAAAAAAATTAACATACACAATTTGGAAACATTTACTAATGATCAATAAATATAATATCAATTAAATGCAACAACATCAGAAGAAATGTAAATTTTAGTCATTTTTTTTAACGATGGAAGAGAATTATCATGAACGTAAATACCAAAACATGTAAAAGCTATTATCCATATTGTATCGTATTGTATTGTTACTTTGTCATTCCTTTTGTTTTATAATATTTTGTATTGTATCGTATCGTTTTATAAATATAATGTTTCGTTAGATTATATTGTTTGTTGTTGTTAAATAACATTCTTCTCCCTCTGAATCAAACTTTTCCTTGCCATAATGGTTGAATTCCTATTAGTATCCATGATACAAGTCGAATCCTAGATGTAGAAATAGAAGAAGGTGGATCCCCTCTCTGTCGAAAGAAATGAGATTATCGCGGATACACACATTAAAAATATTAACCAAATTTGCCCGACGTAGAGGCAATCAAGAAAGCCGCATAAGTGAATATATAACCTACAGAAAAGTGAGCTAATCCAACCAATCTTGCTTGTACAATGGAAAGGGCCACTGGTTTATCTCTCCAGCGAATCAAANGCGCATCCGTTTTCTTGCTCGTTAGCGCTTGACTAATAAGATAGAAAGAGCCTTTCTTGCTTGTTTAGTAAAGTCTCGCTTTTTGATAGGAGTAGGTGCTTGCAGACTGTATCGTACTGTACTGTAACTGATAAGTTTACTAAAATACCCTCCATTGTTTTAAATATTTAATTTATCAAGAATTACACATAAAAATTATTTAAGAAAACCCCTTTCTACTAATTTATCACTAATTATGTCTTATATATAAATTAAACAATGATATTCATGCAAATTCTATCAAAATTAGTTGAACAAGTTAATAATAGTAAAAATAATAATAAGTACACTATATTCATAATTAGATCATAATAATAAAAATTTTAAAAAATGTTAAGTAGACTCCATTTAGATAAAAGTAAAACAAAACCTTTACCTGAAGAGTATGGAGAAGCGGCGGAAGAACATAACGAGTTTTTCACGTATGTAAGTTATTATATAGGTTATATATGGGATGTTGTCATTGAGAATTTATATAAGTTATTAGACTTCACGTAGAATTCTATTATAGAATTATATGAGAAAGAGACTTTGCTATTATTTAAAATAAAAAAAGATAAAGGGTAAAATAAAATTATAAAGTAATAAGTTATGGTATAATTAGAAAGAACAATAGAAACAATCCCACCACACCAAATCGGTTGTTTAAAAAAATGGGATATTTAGCAATACAATATAACCAATTTTAACTAAACAATCAAAACAAATATTATTCTGGAAAAGTAATACAGTACGATACAATGGGTAACAACCATCCAAACAAATTGTTAATTCTCGTCATATGCGAGATCCAAGGAAAAAGCGAATCACAATAGGTATTATGTACGCAATCTTACCTTGCATTTCTGCTAGAGACAATTTTATCTAATTGAACCGATTTCTATTTATACGGCGGCAACTTTTAACATAGCGTCCAGTTTTCTCTTCACAATAACGAAGTGTCTAATTTATGAAATATTTTTTATTTAATGATCTTTTTGCCGGATGTGGATGCTTAGATGGACATAGGGATAGTTCGAGAATGGACAGCTTATGATGGAACTGGATACGTGCATTTCAGTAGAAAGGATTTGCAACTACCAAATTCTAAGGGTGTGTTTGGTATTAAGGAAAATATTTTTTTGAAAAATGAGTGATTTTATTTATTATTTTTCCTTATTTGGTTAGTGAGTGGAAAAACTTTTTCGGAAATATTTTTTAATATTTGGTTAGAAAGTAAGTAATATTTTTTTATGCTACTCTCCTC
>ML280112.1:0-26167 GCA_005239495.1 Nicotiana undulata | reverse complement strand
CCCCCCCCCCCCCCCCCCCCCCTCAACTCAATAAATACCAACATTTTCAGGACTCTATTTCCTTTAAGAATTTTATTACTCTTCTAAAAATTCACATAAACCCAAAGGAACAAATGTACTGCTTTACTTTTAAACGCAAAAATAACGTTAAAATTTGTGCTCCATAACTAAAAAAATACTCTTTTTTGTTGAAAAAGAAAGTACTATTTCTACAACATGAAAATAAAGTACTCATTTTATTGCAATAAAAGAAAATACTTTTTCTACATCATCAAAAGAAAATATTCATTTTATTGAAATGATTTTTTTTATCTATAATATGAAAAGAAAGTACTATTAATAATATTTTTTATTTAAGGTGGGAGCGTGAGGGGGTGCGGGTAGGGTGGGTTGGTGGGGATGGGGAATAAGGTGGGAAGATTGAGAATGAGTTTTAAAAAATATTTTTTCTTTCTCTTGATAGAAATGTTTTCCTTATTACCAAACACAGCCCAAGTCAATGTTTGTGTGAAATTTTTCTTTACAATTATTCCTAACCATCTTAACAAAAGTTCATTCTGTGTACAATTTATTTTAGTATTTACTAAACCATTTTAACATATCAGTTGAGATCTTTAGCTGCTGTTGTAAATCTTCTTGGATTTAGTAAGCTTTTGGCTTTTGCCTTTATTTTGTCAATTTAAAAATCTCCTACCACACTTTGGGGATGAGGGACAAAGTGCCTCGTAAACTTTAATATAGTTTTTCTTATTATCTTTTCGTTCAGAATAGAGAAATAAAGTCAGGTCGATCACATATTAAAATTTGATGATGCTCTATAATTGTGGATTTGTTCATTTGCTTCAACATACAAATAAAAATGAATAGTTCCATTCAGCTGTAAAACTTATAACATGATCCTCTAGAAATGGTACTAAAGAAAAAGATTATATAGAAATACAACATGATGTTTTGAATACAAGTGATTAAAAATAAAGAACCAAAAACGATCAATAACTCCCTAAAGCTTTTGCTATATAGAGAAGAGGGGCCATTGCCATCACAGACTCAACTGCCTTCATCATTTGTTATGATTAATTTGAAGCACTTCCTATGCACAATGGAGGGGCCAGACTCATCATACTCTGTCTTAGCAATACACATCTACAATCCAAAGAATGATAAGTATGTTAATTATTATCATTCACATAAAGATAAATGGGTTAACTAGTTGAAAAGGAGACTATAGTATAATAATAAAGGAAAATGCCTCAATTTGGGAGGGAGCGATAAAACTCCCATAGTGGGATTTCTACAACGCGATCTGGATTAGTCGAGCCAGTTTATTTCGAAAATCGAATGGTTAAACCAAAAAAAAAGGAAGGAAAATGCTACCCCCTCTTAGTGGGCTTTGTACGACTCTGGATTAGTCGAGCAAGTGGATTACGAAAACCGCATGGTTAAAACCAAAAAAAAAAGGAAGGAAAATACTAACCTGCTGGAAGGTGCTAAGGGATGCCAAAATGGAACCTCCTATCCAGACACTATACTTCCTTTCAGGAGGAGCAACCACTTTGATCTTCATGCTACTTGGTGCTAAGGCTGTAATCTCCTTGCTCATTCTATCAGCAATGCCAGGAAACATAGTCGATCCACCACTGAGTACAATATTCCCATAGAGATCCTTTCTAATATCCACGTCACACTTCATTATAGAATTGTACGTCGCCTCATGAATTCCAGCAGCTTCCATTCCAATCAAGGAAGGCTGGTAAAGAACTTCAGGGCATCGGAAACGCTCAGCACCAATAGTAATCACTTGTCCATCAGGCAGTTCATAGTTCTTCTTGACAGAGGAGTTTGTCTTGGACGTCTCCAGTTCCTGCTCAAAATCAAGAGCAAGGTAAGCCAGTTTCTCCTTCATATCCCTCACAATTTCCTTCTCAGCAGTGGTAGTGAAGGAGTATCCGCGTTCAGTGAGAATTTTCGCCATGTACTCAGTCAGGTCACGACCAGCAAGGTCGAGACGTAGGATAGCATGAGGAAGTGCATAACCTTCATAAATCGGAAATGTGTGGCTGACACCATCTCCAGAGTGCAGGACAATACCTACAAGAAAACAACGTAAATTTCCAAGAATAGGAATCCTAATTCATTTCATGTTTATCATCACAACAATTTGATAATAAACCCCCACAGGTCACAACATCTGAACCATTTGCAATTTAAAAGTACTTGATATCCAAAAATTTGGTCTGTTAGTTTAAAAAACCAGCTAGGATTTCCTCATATTGTCCAACATTTCCCATCCATATACACAACTACTTCAATCGCCGGTGGTGGATTTACACTGTCAATTGTGGGTGCTCAAGCACTCATTATCTTTGACGAGATTGAGTAAATTTGCATAAGCAATTATAAAAATATTTAGGCAAATATTGAGTGAGCAGCCACAACTTAACTCCTTTTTCCTCTTATTTTCAGAATTTTTATCAGCGAGCCCCCATCGACTTTAAAATTCTGGATCCACCGCTGCCAATCACTCCACAAAAAAAGTCAACAACAACAACAACAACAAACTCAATATAGTCTCACAAGTGGGATCTAATAGATTGTACACAGACCTTACCCCTACAGTAAATGTTATAGACTCAAAAAACACAGTTACACTCAAAACCAAAACTACAGTGTGCAAATATCTTACCAGTTGGCATACAAAGACAGAACAGCTTGAATTGCAACATACATTGCTGGGGCATTGAATGTTTCAAACATTATCTGAGTCATTTTCTCACGATTAGCCTTCGGGTTAAGAGGTGCTTCAGTGAGAAGAACAGGATGTTCTTCTGGAGCAACTCGATGTTCATTGTAGAATGTATGATGCCAAATCTTTTCCATATCATCCCAGTTACTCACTATTCCATGTTCAATAGGATAATTCAGTGTGAGAATACCACGTTTCGATTGGGCTTCGTCACCAACATATGCATCCTTCTGTCCCATGCCTACCATCACCCCAGTGTGATGAGGGCGGCCAACAATGCTAGGAAAAACAGCCCTAGGTGCATCATCTCCCGCAAATCCAGCCTGCAATAAAATATCAAATTGTTTTAACCATATTTTCGATCCTAATTCACGGAGAAAAACTAGATGCAACCACATTTTGTGCATTAATTTGGAGAACTAAATGCCAATATGCTAATCATGAATGTATAAGCAGTCGAATATGGTGGGGGAAAAGGGCCTAACCTCTTTGTTTTGTAGAAAATGAGGCACGAGGTCCCCAGATTTGGCATGGTCAGCAACATTCCACCATTGCTACTAGATTGGTTGGAAGACCTTTCCTCAAGTGACAAGAAACACGTGAGAAAACACTTGGTCAATTAACCTTCCCTTCTAGACATTCAGCCAAACAATATGCTGATCGAAGCTGCAACTCTGTTCTGGGACAGTGAAAGGGCCGTGTTCCATTTCGGGAATATAGAAATGACACCACTCCTTGAATAAATTGGGGGGATTTGCTGGACTGACTTGGGATAGCCCTGGGTTATTGGTACCGGAGAATCGTACTGGTAAAGGGTTCCTAAAGATGATGGGTCTGAAGAAAAATGCCGATCTAGAGTGTCTGAATAAGTCCTATATACCCTTCGAATATCTGTATGAGAGATATGGCCATAGGAAATCTTACCGTACATCCCATGACGAGTTTTCTATCACTTCTCTATGTCACATCCACCGCAGAGTGTTCGTGTTTATTGTGTGCTTATTGGGCCTGATAGTGTTCCCAATGAAAAGGGAAACTAGACTAGTCATGGTCGCCAAGACCTTAATGGAGGGAATTGAGGGACAAACCTACACCATAGTCCCTATGATCATAGCCGACATCTACAAGGATCTGGACCGCTGTCAAAAGGGGATTAAGCATTTCGAGGGTTGTAATATGTTGTTGCAATTGTGGTTATTAGAACATCTTCAAAAGGGTCAATATCGCCAAGAATTTCCACGAAGGGCCTGGAACGATCACATTGCCTTCCATCACTCTAAGCGGATGACTTACATTCCAGACAGGTTTGCTCAGCCAGAAAGAGCCAAAGAATGGGTAGAGTTCTTCGACAATCTGACCAATGAACAAGTACAATGGATGTTCGAATGGTTCCCAACAAACAAGTTCATCATCAGGTCCAGGGATGCTCCACACTTAGTGCTGATTGGGTTGAGGGGAATATACCCTTATGTTCCCATCCGAGTTATGAGGCAAGCGGGCAGGAAGCAGGTTATACCAAGGGTTGCAAAGATGAGCCACTTCATAGTAGACTTTCAAGATGACGACATCATTACAAGTTCCAAGCTCAACATATGTGGCACTACAAGATCATCGTGGAGAAGAACACCACTGAGCCAGACAGGTATCACGCTGGGTGTGCACCTCTCTACTAGGCATGGCTAGAAGACAACCTAGAGGGGATAGTGAGGCCAGGAACTGGTCGAGGAAATAGGATCATAGATGAAGATGTTGAGGCTCAAGTCAAATACAGCCGATTACGCAAGAGGGTTCATGACTCCGAGAATGAGCATCGGGAAATACATGAGACAAACATGAGGCTTATCAAGGAATGGAAGGAAATGGCTATCACCTCCAACAGAAGGTTTGAATATCTGGAGCGAGGTTTGGTAGAGCTGGAAGGTAAAATAATAAAGAGTATCGAAGACTGCAGAATGTTGAAGGAAGCGAGGGAGGACACTTGGTTAGAGCCTACCTGCTGCTGGGTCTGACCGAGCTGGGGAACCTGTTTGATGGAGTCAAGAAGATCGAGTTTGGGGAAGGTCCTTCTGGGACCAAGTAGGCTAGATTTATTTGCTTTCCTAAATGTAATAAGGCCAAGTTCCAATAGTGGCTTATCTTTATTATTATCTTAGTATCGTTTTGGGATTCGTCTATTTTTATATTAATGAAATGAGGCATTTACAGGCATCTAAAGTTCTCCAAATCAACTTGTCACTAGGCCTACCTCGGGCACAACGAGGCTCCAAAACTAGGACGCAAATTTACATTCCCGCAATATGTGTTTAAATACTACAAATACTATTATCAGAATCCTTACTGACTTGGCTACCTTTTGTTTTTATTTTTTTCTTTATTTCTTTTGATTATTCCCATTCCCCAAAGGTTGGTTTGTGCATACTGGCATCATCGGCTTATCACATAAGATCCAGGGGCCCTCCACCTTCTCCTCCTCCTAGTCCACCAAAAGGTAAGGGAAAAGAGAAGATGGAAGATTTGAACAACACCAGAAAGGAAAACAACACACAGGTTGAACATGCAGAAACTTCTGAGGGTAGGGGTACTCAGGCTCCAAATGATGCAGTCTTGCGGTTTGAATAGAAAATACTAGAACTCTAGGGTGAGCTTGAGCATGTCTGGAATGTGGCGAACTTATCCTTCTCACTCAGCATCCCAGACGTCAGTCATCCAAACACTCAGAACCCCGCACCACCTCAAATCACACCCAACAAGTGCCCACAAAATCCTCCTGCACCTCACCATTACGTAACTCCACCACAAAATCAAACTATCCCACCACAGTACCAGCCAAACACCTACCACACTCCACAAAATACTCCGCCAGTTATTCCCGAACCCCAAAATTCCACATGATAACCACTACGCCCAAACTCCAGGTCACCAGAACAACCCTATATACGTTGAGACCCTACCTCACTCCACTCAACCCATCTCTTATGCACCATAATCTGCTGAGAAGGACATTCTCATTAAGAACCTGGCCGAGGAGCTCAAGAAGTTGACCAGCCGAGTACAAAGCGTAGAAGGAGGCAATGTGATAGAAGGTCTGAACTATGAAGACCTATTCATACAGTCGGATGTAGAACTTCCGGAGGGTTACAAACCCCCCCCCCCCCCCCCCCCCCAAGTTCGAGATGTTTGATGGTACAAGTGATGCCAGAGTTCATCTAAGGACCTATTGTGACAAGCTAGTCGGGGTCAAAAAGGATGAAAAGAACCGGATGAAGCTTTTTATGAGGAGCCTTACAGGAGACGCCTTGTCCTGGTACATCAACCGGGATCCTAAGAAATTGTCCAACTAGGTGAGTATGGCGTTTGATTTCATGGACCGATTCAGGTTCAACACAGAGAATGCACCAGATGTCTTCTACATTCAGAACCTCAAGAAGAAGCCTACTGAAACTTTCTGCGAGTATGCTACTCGTTGGAGGTCGGAAGCAGCCAAAGTCAGGTCGGCATTGGACGAAGAGCAGATGAACAAGTTCTTCGTCAGAGCTCATTATCCACAATACTATGAAAGGTTGATGGTTATTGAAAACCACAAGTTCTCTGATATTATCAGACTTGGTGAAAGGATCGAAGAAGGCATCAAAAGCGGGATGGTAACAAACTTTGAGGCACTACAGGACACTAATAAAGCATTGCTGTTAGGGGGCATATCTAAGAAGAAGGACGTGGGAGCAGTAATGGTTTCCCAAGGACCCAAAACCCCATTCGTATATCGAACCTCCCCACTTGCATATCAAGCACCTCCACCCACATATCGACCATCGCCTCCACCCACATATCAACCATCACCTCCACCTATATATCAGCCAACACCTCCACCTACATATCATCCCTCATCTCCCAGATACTCCCAACCAGCCATTGCCTATCACACCTATAATTCCCAACCATCGCATTTTCAGTCACCTCCAACCCGTCAAACCTACCGGAGACCGCGACCTAACTTCGACAGTAGACCACCCAAACAATATACTGCCATTGCTGAACCTATCGACCAGCTATATGAAATATTGAAGGTTGTTGGTTACGTCACTCGCATCCCTGTTGTGGCCACGAAAAACTCATCCCAATGGGTTAATCCAAACAAAACTTGTGCATACCATCCGGGCATGAAAGGGCACACCATCGACGAATGCCGAACACTGAAAGATAAGATCCAAACTTTGATCGACAACAAAATCATCCAGGCAAAGAAGGCTACGCCTAATGTCCGCAATAACCCCCTCCCAGACCACATGGGTGAAGGCGTCAATGTGATAGAGATGGGTGAAGAATGGGATACATAGGGATCAAACTAATCAAAGAGGGTGATGATCCCAAGAAGCCCGCAGTTACACTCAATCCCATTATAGTGCAGATACAACCTTTAGTGGAGGTTGACGTAACCGCATCAGTCCCATTTAAGGTTGAAGTAGCACCGCCTGCAGCTACACCTATTCTATTTGAGGTGAAGGTAGCCACACCATTTACAGTGACAGTATCAACTACACCGCCTTTCAACACCAAGGCTCTGCCCTGGGATTACGTAGCTGAAGCTAGAAGAGAAAAGAATAAAATAGAAGAATCTGGTGTTGCACAAGGGATGACTAGGACCGGAAGGGTCTACACACATGAGCATTTGGGAGAGTCCAGCAAACAGGCCTCTAACAAACCTCCCGTTATTGAAACAGGTCCAGATGACCTCTGGAGGAAAGTACAAGCAAGGGAGTACTCATTCATCAATCATCTAAAAAAAACTCCTGCTCAGATATCTATCTTGTCGTTGTTGCAGAATTCAGAAGCACATATGAGCGCTCCGATGAAAGTATTGAACAAAGATATGTGCCCAATAACATCACGGGCGGAGAAATGGGTACTATAGTGGGGCAGGTATTAGAGAGTCACAAGATCACTTTCCACGAGGATGGGTTGCCACCTGAAGGTTTGAGTCATAATAAGGCAGTGCATATTACCGTGCAATGCGAAGACTACTTCATTACTAAGGTCCTAATTGATGGAGGATCCAGTCTCAATATTTTCCCATTGACAACACTGAAGAGGCTGGGCAAAGGCCAATACGAGATACGAGAAGGGACCATGAATGTGAAGGCGTTCGATGGGTCTCAGAGGGATACCATCGTGGAAATCAATCTCTGCCTGCATATGGGGCCTACATGGTTTGATGTCGAGTTTCAGGTGCTGGACATATCTGCATCCTACAATCTGTTATTGGGACGACCATGGATACATACCGCTGGGGTTGTGGAATCAACTTTGCATCAAGCAGTGAAGTTTGAATGGAACCACCAAGAGGTGATTATCCATGGAGATGGGAGCAACCCCATTTACAACCGTCAAACTATCCCGGTGATTGAGAATAGAATAAGGCTCGGCGGAGAAACTTATCATCACATCAAGCGGGTCAACGCAATCGACAAAGATAAGTGGTGGGATAGCAAGATAGCGAGTATGATGAACTGGAGAGGTATGAGCCCGGCAAGGGCCTTGGAAAAAATCTTCAGGGCATTTCCAAGCCAATACAGCCAAAGCGTCATGGCACTACTTTTGGCCTGGGATACCGATACACTTGGTAAAAGTACAAAAATTGGTCGCCACCATGGCGTGGTCCTTATTATTCGTTGGAGCAGCCTATACCGCACCTGAGTAAGACTTTCCAACAAGCTGACATCATATAGGGATCATAGGAGGGGAAGAAGCACTGGCAGCCTTAAGGAACCTGTTCCTGGAGGATGAGGACATGGACTATTGTGTAATTGTTGAGGAGGAGGAACAGGAAGGCCCTACCATCCGAGCTGTGGAGAAAGGATGATTCCTCAGGAATTGGACTGTCAGACCATCCAGGGCCCGACGAGTCCGGGGGGTAGCCATCATTGTTTATTTTTTCTATAAGAAAATGATTTCCTTTTTTGCATTTTTGTTTTAAATAAAAAGCTCAAGGGTTCCAAAAAATATTGTTTAAATTATTGAAAATTGCTTTTATGTTTCAATGAATCGATATTTATTATTACCATTTTCCTCTCATATCTTTATCTATACAACATTATTATATCCTGTCTTGACGAACCGACGACTGTGACATGTAATGAGACACCGCAACAAAAGGATAATGATTCGGAGGAAGAAGATGTCATACACGAGGAAATCGTTAGAGAAGTAGAAGACTTTGAGAACAAGCCTAAGTCCAATTTGTATGAAGCAAAGATAATCAACCTGGGAGATTCTGAAACTATCAAGGAAACCCGCATCAGCATCCACTTGTCGCCGTCAGAAAAAGAAGAGTACACACAGTTCTTGAAAGAGTATAAGGACATCTTTGTGTGGTCATACGATGATATGACCGGGTTAAGTACATCCATTGTGTCTCACAAGTTGCCCACAAACCCAATATGCCCACCAGTGAAGCAGAAACTCAGGAAATTCAAGCCTGATATGAGTCAAAAAATTAAGGAGGAGGTTACTAAGCAAATCAATGCCAAGGTCCTCAGGGTGGTCGAATATCTGACTTGGTTAGCCAACATCGTGCCAGTTCCGAAGAAGGATGGGAAGGTCAGGGTTTGTGTCGATTATCAGGATCTCAACAGAGCAAGCCCAAAGGATGATTTCCCGCTTCCAAACATACACATCATAATCGACAATTGTGCCAAACATGAACTCCAGTCATTTGTAGATTGTTTTGTCGGTTATCACCATATTTGGATGGATGAGGAAGATGCCGAGAAAACAACTTTCATTACACCATGGGGGGTGTACTGTTATAAGATGATGCCATTCGGTGTGAAGAATGTTGGGGCCACCTACATAAGGGCTATGACTACCATTTTTCACAACGTGATACACAAGGAGATCGAGGTGTATGTGGACGACGTCTATGACTACCATTTTTCACAACATGATACACAAGGAGATCGAGGTGTATGTGGACGACGTCATCATTAAATCCAAGAAAACCAGAGATCATATAGCATATTTGAGGAAGTTCTTCGACAGATTGCGGAAATATAACATGAAACTAAACCCTACAAAGTGTGCATTCGGGGTTCCTGCCGAAAAGTTTCTTGGGTTCATAATCAGCCGCCAAGGGATAGAACCGGATCCGTCAAAAGTCAAATCCATCCAGGAGCTGCCACCGCCAAAAAGTAAGAAGGATGTAATAAGTTTCCTGGGACGACTAAACTACATCAGACAGTTAATAGCCCAGTCCACAGTTATATGTTAGCCAATTTTCAAGATGTTGAAGAAAGATGCTGCAACTAGTTGGACCGAAGATTGTCAAAAGGCTTTCGACAGGATCAAGGAGTACTTATCAACACCACCAGTCTTGGTCCCACCAGAGCCAGGTAGACCCTTTTTAACCTACCTTGCAGTACTAGATGGAGCCTTCAGTTGTGTTCTGGGGCAGCACGACGAGACAAGGAGAAATAAACAAGCTATCTATTACCTGGGTAAGAAGTTCACTCCATATGAAGCGTGGTACTCTCTGCTGGAACGTACCTATTGCGCTATGACCTGGATAGCTCAAAAGTTGAGGCACTACTTCTGTGCTTACACAACATACCTCATATCAAGAATGGATCCCTTGAAGTATATCTTTCAAAAGCCCATGCCCACTGGCAAGCTGGCTAAGTGGCAAATCCTGTTGAGTGAATTCGACATTGTTTATGTAACTCAGAAAGCAGTCAAGGGACAGGCACTGGCGGATCATCTTGCTAAAAATCCTGTGGGAGGAGAATACGAACCCCTGAGAACGTATTTTCTCGATAAAGAGGTATTATTCATAGGAGAAGACATTGAGAAATCCTACGATGGTTGGAGGATGTTCTTTGATGGAGCGGAAAATTTCAAAGGAGTTGGCATTGGAGCCGTCTTGGTATCAGAAACTGGCCAACATTATCCGGTATCTGCTAAACTTAGATTTCCCTGCACCAACAACATGGCAGAGTATGAAGCTTGCATCCTAGGGCTCAACATGGCTATCGACATAAATATTCAGGAGCTGCTAGTAATCGGCGATTCAGATTTGCTTATACACCAAGTACAAGGAAAATGGTCCACCAAGAATTCCAAGATATTTCCATATCTGCACCATGTGCAGGAATTGAGAAAGAGGTTCACAAAGATAGAGTTTCGGCATGTTCCCAGGATTCAGAACGAGTATGCCGATGCATTGGCCACTTTGTCATCCATGATATAGCATCCCGACAAACACTTCATTGATCCTATCCCAGTAAGGATCCATATCCAACCGGCATATTGTTCCCATGTGGAAGAATAAACAGGAGGGAAGCCTTGGTTCCACGATATTAAGGAATATTTGGCAAAAGGAGTATACTTGGAGCATGCAAATCATACTCAGAAACGCACGTTTCAGAGGTTATCTAAACGTTTCTTCCATAGCGGAGGAACCCTGTACAGAAGAACTCCTGATTTGGGATTATTGAGGTGTGTCGACGCAAAGGAAGCTTCCAAGCTTCTTGAGGAGATACATGCCGGGACCTGCGGCCCGCATATGAATGGCTTTGTCTGGGCCAAGAAAATACTTAGGGCCGGCTATTTCTGGATGACCATGGAGACATATTGCATCCAGTATGTCCGAAAATGATACCAATTTCAAATACATGCTGATATGATAAAAGTGCCGCCAAATGAGCTCAATGCAACTAGCTCAACTTGGCCATTCGCCACTTGGGGAATGGATGTCATTGGTCCAATCGAGCCCACCGCCTCAAATGGGCATTGATTCATCTTGGTAGCGATTGATTACTTCACCAAATGGGTCGAAGCAGCATCTTACAAAGAAGTGACAAAGAAAGTCGTGACAGATTTTGTCCGCGACCGGATCATTTGTCGGTTCGGAGTTCCAGAATCAATCATCACCGACAATGCCTCCAATATCAACAGTGATCTGATGAAGGCCATGTGTGAAACCTTCAAAATCAAGCACAAGAATTCCACCGTCTATAGACCTCAGATGAATGGAGCCGTAGAAGCTGCCAACAAGAACATCAAGAGGATACTGATAAAGATGGTAGAAAATCACAAACAGTGGCACGAGAAGCTGTCGTTCGCTTTATTAGGGTACCGTACTGTTGCGACCAAACACACTCACGCAAGTATACGTGGTCATCAAGTAATAAAGTAGTGAGTAGAGTATCATCCCACGAAGACTTATGATTAACTTTTGATGGATTAAACTCAATTTAACTTATCGATTCAAGATATTTATCACAAAAGATATAATTAACTAAGTTACTACCTAAGAATACCAAGTAAT
This sequence comes from Nicotiana undulata, assembly GCA_005239495.1. Lineage (NCBI taxonomy): Eukaryota > Viridiplantae > Streptophyta > Magnoliopsida > Solanales > Solanaceae > Nicotiana > Nicotiana undulata. The sequence goes on along the minus strand of ML280112.1, from coordinate 14,105 downwards.
TAATCAACTAGAAAATCAACCAAAACAAATAGCAATTTCGACTAACAATCAATAGGAGAGTATATTCCAGGGTCACGGGCTAGCTAACAATCGTGTTATATTCTTGGATTAAAATAACTAAGTGATTTATCTAGATTGTTGATTGACAGGGTTGATATTACTCATAAGAATCTTTCGAGTTCTTATTCGCCTATTCAAGTTAACTTAATGCCTATATATCTATGGAACCAAGATTAACAAGAATGCATTCACAATTCCTGTATTTCAACCAAGCAAGGCATTAGGTATATGTCTATCCTAATTGCAAATCCGTTCCCCGATGCCCGGGTTCAAGAACTTGCTCTATTAATTCATTATGCAATCTAGAATTCTCACTTTCGAGTTCAACTCTAGATTCGTATATAGTATTTCATTGTTAGCTACTCAGTAAAATAATTAAGAACATAATTAAATAAACAATCCAATATGACAAAATCATATTAGTCAAATTAAACTTCAAATATAACATTCATATTTCACCCATGACCCTAGAATAATGGGGTTCTTAGCCACACATGTTCATACAATCATCAAAAATAATGTTTTCAAACATAAAATCAATGAGTACTAGAAAGGATATTGAAGCATCGAGCAAATTCGTGCTCCCAAGTGTGTTGCTCTTTTGTTTTCCTCTCCAAAATCACGTTCTCCTCTCAAAAATAAGCTTAGACTTGCTTTTATACGCGTTGGGTAGTTCTAGGGCCGAAATAACCGTGTCCCGGGCAAAATAGGAGAAAATCTTGTCACCGGCGCCCCGAGTAGCGCCAGGCGTCCACCAGGGCACTACTCCTAATTTAGGTACTACAGGTGGTGCTGGGCGCTGCCTGTGGCACCCAATTTCGCAATTTTCCCGGTTTCGTCTGTTTTGGCTCTAATTTTGCGCGTTTCGCCCCCAATTGATCCCGAATCGTTCCTACACATAAAAATACTTCAAATTAATATAAATCATCACATTTAACATCTAAAACTCACGAAACAAAAGTAAAATATGAGGCGATATACATAGAAATATATACACTTTAAGCTAAACATCAACACCCCACACTTAGACTCTTGCTCGTCCTCGAGCAATGGGACAAACCACTACCCTTCAACACGTACAAAGTTCATTATCAAGGAGAATTTTAATTTTAAACCACACACTTCACCACTTGACTATGATCGATACCGGCAATCAAATATGAACATACAAAAATTCACATTCTTCCCCTTCTTTAAACATGCCCAAGTATAACAAGTTAATCACCCATACCAACAACCTATTTGCAATCACCAAACCTCAAATGTCAACTTGTAACCACTAAGCTCTCTCAATTCACGCAATTACCCAACAAGAAATTTTACAACATTACCAATTGCTCATGAGATCATATGCCCTCACCTACAACAAAGAGTGAATATAACTAGTCCACATATTCAAATATGCTTTTGAACATAATTTAAGGACATCACACAATTGAACAAAAATTTCACTCACTCATAAAATATTCATATGCATCCCGTGGTCGTACCATAAGCTTGCTCTTAGTGTAGATCTCCACTAATTTAAGTTAGCCAAATCTAGGATCAATTAGGACTTTTAAGGTTGTAATATAGGTTAAAGGACGGGTAGGATATATTTAGGAATAGTGACTACCCTCCTAAGCACTATAATACACTACATTCACAATTCAACACATATTCTCCTCAACCAATTCACTTTCCACAACCCATATTCAACATAGCCCTTTTTCAATTAAGCATCTCTATACTCCCACTAGCACATATTAATAAAATTTGGAGGTGTGTATCTTTTTCTACATACTTCTTCTATCATTTATTTCTTCTTTCTTTTACAACAATATTTTTTTCTCCACACACTCCCATACATGAAAGTTCATTGGCTAGTGGCTTTTGATTTTAATTTTAATGCACCAAAGGGCCCTTTCATGGCTCCACTCAAAACGTATCCCCAATATATCACCCTACTTCTTTTAGCGACGAAGTGCCTTAGGATGTAAAGATGCAAAAATCTCAATTTAAGAACAAAATAGGGGGTACGACTTGTAATGTGGGTACCAAAGAAAAGGTCAAAAGGCTCAAAGGGGCTAGCAATGGAATTTTTTTATTTTTGTGGACAAGTACATCTACGAACAAGCAAGAAAATTCCTACGTCATCTCCTAGATTAGCATAACTTACAATTTCACTTCAATTAACACACGGGGCAAGTTCTAGACTACACCGGATATCATAGAAGATAACTAAACCTCACACACACATTGCACATGACCCAATCACAACGGTTTTGTTCAATTCTCAAGGCAAGCAAGCATACATAATTGAGAAAATTAAGCAATATTGCACTATGTGGCTTACAAGTCAAGCAACTGAGCTAAGGCGTCGCAAAGTAGGCTATTTAATTTTTCTTAGGCATCACATGTCAAACCCAATACAAGGGGAAGCAGAATGTATATCATACCTAATATGCCGGCACCAAACATGTCAGTGGGTATTTTCAAGTTACTCAATTTCTTCCTAACTACTCCTAAAACAAAGTTAAAGTTTAAAGTGCCAGGTTCAAGCTACACCCTTGGAAACGAACCGGTGCCCAAAGAAAAACCAAGGGATACTACCTAACTATCCTACAAAATAAAAAAATCTTTTTGTATTTTTAAATCGGACTTCATCCCTCAAGAAAATTGTCCAACAGATCCATCATCGGGAAAAGTCCGAGCTTTTTCTATATTTTTTTTTCAATTTTTTTTTGTAACACTAACTAAAACTAAAAACTGAAAATAAAATTTAAAAACAAAAACTAACTAACTAAACAAAACTAGTTAACACTAAAAAATTTAAAAACCATGATACAAATTATACAACAATATCATAAGTAGCATACTTCCCACCCCACACTTAAAGCATGCATAGTCCCCGATGCATATAAAATTAAAAAGAAAAGTAGGGTGAAAAGAAATGTTCCCTGAAAGGACAAAGGCCGAAGCACCAATAGCTCACGGGGTACTCAGACTTCTCCCACGGATGGTCTTTTGTGCGGGCACCCCACACCTATTTCCAACCATCTAGCTCGTTTGTGAACTCTTCCATTGGCTTTGTTTCCTATGATCATAGTCCTACAAAACAAAAATAAATACTACAAGATAATAAAAATAAAATAAAATAAAAACAAAATGAAAGAAAACAATACAGTTGGGTTGCCTCCCAACAAGCGCCTGATTTAACGTCGCGACACGACACTACTACTCTGTTCAGGCTGGGCGCTTTCTCTTCTTCTTTCTCCCATTAACACTAGCCTTTTTATATGCTCTCAGAAGGTCTCCTTTTTCATCTCTGGCTCTTTTCTCAATCATCCTTACACACTCAGCTTGCAACACCACCTCCTCCAACTCAATTGTCCCATCCGAATCACTACAATTCACAAAAGGACTCTACTCTATCCCCTTCAGTTCTACCGCAGTAATCATGCATAAGTCCTCATAATGCTTAGGGAGATTAAGTGATTTGTACACATTAAAAGTGATTTCCTCATCGCCAACTCTCATCTTTAACTTCCCTTCCCTAACATCAATAAGTGCTCCACCAGTAGCTAAGAATGGTCACCCCAAAATAATATGTACTTCCTCATCTGCCTCGTAATCAAGAACAATAAAATCAACAGGAAGAATAAACTTTCCCACTCGAACTAGGACATCCTCAATAATTCTTTCTGGCATAACTAGTGGTCTATCATCCAACTGCAAAGTGATTGTAGTAGGTTTAAGCCCCCCCAATCCGAGTTTTTTGAACAAAGAGGATGGCATCAAATTTATACTAGCCCCTAAATCACACAGGGCTCTACCAACTTCTTATTTTCCAAGAGACAAAGGAATTGTGAAACACCCTGGATCCTTCAACTTAGGAGGAAGTTTACTCTGAACTCTAGCACTGCACTCCTCAGTAAGTGCAACTGTTTCAAACTCTGTATGTCTTCGCTTGTTTGCCACAATATCTCTAAGATACCTTGCATACTTAGGCACTTCTTGTAAAATTTCCACCAACGACAAATTCACATGCACTTGGCTCAAAATATCTAAGAATTTCTTGTACATAACATCATCTTTTTGCTTTTGAAGTCTTTGTGGAAACGGAGGTGGTGGCCTTGTCACTATTTCTGGCTTTTCTTTCTTATTCTTCTCAACGAGCTTAGGAACTAATTCTCCTTCAGGTCTAGCTGTATACTTCTTTTTATCTAGAACTTCTTCTAATTCTCTTCCATTTCTCAAGGTGACCGCATTGACTTGAGCCTTAGGATTAGGCTCAGTATCACTTGGGAGAGCTCCAGCAGGTCTAGTATTTTGATTTGCTGCTAACTGACCCATTTGCCTCTCAATATTTCTAAAATCGGTCCTGAGCTGTTGATTGTCAAGCAACAACTTCTTCATCATTCGTACTCTCTTCTGTTTGTTGGGGTGGCTTCTGAGGCTGATTGAAATTTCCTTGGGGCTTATACCGATTCTGATTCTGTTGATTTTCGCCCCATGAGAAGTTAGGATGCTTCCTCCAATTTGGGTTGTAAGTGTTCCCATATTGTGCATGCTGATTCATTGGACCTCTATTTTGTTGCCCCACATAGTATATAGATTCAGGATTCAAGGGGCACATGTCACTCATATGACTGTCACCATATAGTTCGCAGCAAATAAACATATGTTGTACATGTTGCAGCTGTTGTGTTTGTTGTGTGTTATTCTGTTCATCTGATTTGCTAGCTTTGCAATATCTGCTCTCATGGCTGAAAAGTCATCAAGCTCAATCACCCCGGCTGCTTTCTATTTAATTGCTCTTCTTGCATCCCCATCTCCTTGCCAACTATGATCATTAGCAGTGAAGTTATTGAGCAAGAGTTGAATTTCATTGTACGACCTGGACATGCAACTACCCCCACAAGATGAGTCAAGATTCATCTTTGATGCTTCATCTAGCCCATCAACAAAAGTGTGCCCCAATACCTCATCAGTCTGGCAATGATGTTGGCAGTCTCTGAGTAGATTCTTGTATCTTTCCCAAGCTTGACGAAGTGTCTCGCCATCTTGTTGTTGAAACCCAAGAATTTGGCTCCTCAGCGATTTTGTCTTCTTAGTAGGAAAAAAATTGATTAAGAATTTCCTTGCTAAATCATCCCAAGTGCGGATTGAATTTGCGGGTTCCTTTTGCAACCATTCCTTAGCTTCCCCCAATAGTGAAAAGGGAAATAATGTCAGCCTGACATAATCCTTGGAAACGTTCGGATAATTTAAGTGTCCATGATTTCCAAGAAGTTCTGAATATGCCTCTGCGGGTCTTCATGAGATAGGCCCACATACTGCCCTGTGGACTGAATCAGTTATACCATGTACTGTTTGAGTTCGAAATTCCCCGTGATATCAGGCTTCACGATAGCCTAAGTCATATTAGCAAGATTGGGCCTTGCAGCCTCTATCACCAGGTGCTCCTCATTACCTGCTATCTCTATTGGTTGTGGTTGAACTACGATGTCCAACTCTCTTTCTATTCTTGTTCTAGCTTCGACCTCTCTCCTTTCTCTATGAAGTGTGCATTCAATTTCTGGATCCAGAGGAAGGAGGTTGTTTGCGCTTCTACTTCTTCGCATTCAAGAGAAGAGCCTGCGTTAGCACAAACAAAGCAAACTAAAAATTAAAACTTAAATAAATAATTAATCAGAGTATAACTCAATCAAATAGCTAATTTCTAAGTCCCCGGCAACGACGCCAAAAACTTGTTGCGACCAAACACACTCACACAAGTATACGTGGTCGTCAAGTAATAAAGTAGTGAGTAGAGTATCGTCCCACGAAGACGTATGATTAACTTTTGGCGGATTCAACTCAATTTAACTTATCGATTCAAGATATTTATCACAAAAGATATAATTAACTAAGTTACTACCTAAGAATACCAAGTAATTAATCAACTAGAAAATCAACCAAAACAAATAGCAATTTCGACTAACAATCAATAGGAGAGGATATTCCAGGGTCACGGGCTAGATAACAATCGTTTTATATTCTTGGATTAAAATAACTAAGTGATTTATCTAGATTGTTGATTGACAGGGTTGATATTACTCATAAGAATCTTTCGAGTTCTTATTCGCCTATTCAAGTTAACTTAATGCCTATATTTCTATGGAACCAAGATTAACAAGAATGCATTCACAATTCCTGTATTTCAACCAAGCAAGGCAATTAGGTATATGTCTATCCTAATAGCGAATCCGTTCCCCGATGCCCGGGTTCAAGAACTTGCTCTATTTAATTCTTTATGCAATGTAGAATTCCCACTTTCGAGTTCAACTCTAGATTCGTAGATAGTATTTCACTGTTAGCTACTCAGTAAAATAATTAAGAACAGAATTAAATCAACAATCCAATATGATAAAATCAAATTAGTCAAATTAAACTTCAAATATAACATTCATGTTTCACCCATGACCCTAGAATAATAGGGTTCTTAGCCACACATGTTCATACAGTCATCAAAAATAATATTTTCAAACATAAAATCAATGAGTACTAGAAAAGATATGGAAGAATCGATCAAATCCGTGCTCCCAAGTGTGTTGCTCTTTTGTTTTCCTCTCCAAAATCACGTTCTCCTCTCAAAAATAAGCTTAGACTTGATTTTATACGCGTTGGGTAGGTCTAGGGCCAAAATAACCGTGTCCCGGGCAAACTAGGAGAAAATCCCGTCACCAGTGCCCTGGGTAGCGCCAGGCGCCCACCAGGGCGCTACTCCTAATTTAGGTACTGCCCACAGCACCATAGGTGTGGTGGGCGCTACCTGTGGCACCCAATTTTGTAATTTTCCCGGTTTCGTCCGTTTTTGATCTAATTTCGCGTGTTTCGCCCCCAATTGATCCCGAATCATTCCTACAAATAAAAACACTTCAAATTAATATAAATCATCACATTTAACATGTAAAACTCACAAAACAAAAGTAAAATATGAGGCGATATACATAGAAATATATACACTTTAAGCTAAACATCACGTATCACAATCCGCACATCGATCAGGGCAACTCCCTACCTGCTGGTTTATAGTGCAGAAGTTTTCATTCCTGCTGAAGTGGAGATTCCTTCCTTGAGGATCATACAAGAAGCTGAGCTCATCGGTACAGAATGGATAAGGAACCGTTATGAGCAGCTAGCCCTCATAGACGGAAAAAGGATGAATGCAGTGTGTCATGGGAAACTCTATCAGAACAGAATGTCCAGAGCCTTCAACAAAAGAGTCAAGCCGAGACAGTTCACACCAGGGCAGCTGGTGTGAAGAAGATCTTTCTACATCAAGATGAAGACAAAGGGAAATTCTCTCCTAATTGGCAAGGTCCTTACATGGTTCACAGGGTATTGACATGAGGGGCTCTCATACTTGCAGAAATGGACGGAGAAGTCTGGCCAAAACTAATTAACTCAGATGCAATCAAGCGATACTATGTATAATTGTCTATGTTTTCCGCAAATGATGTAAATTGAACTACATTCGACCTGATTCCCCTTAAGAAAGGATACGTATGCAGCCCTATGGGTTCGGTCACAATTCAATAAATTATTTCCCCCATAATCGGAAACTGGGGAAGAATTATGAGGAGGACCCTCATAATTCCAAAGCAAGTTCAGTCGATCGCAGAACGTACAACAGTCAGAGATGTTTGTCCATCTAACTGGGGCAGAATTTTGAGGAGGACCCTCAAAATTCTACAGCAAGAAAAGTTGCAATGCCTCGGATCGTGTCACAGTCACTGGTTCATCCAACAAATATTTAAGAAAATATGTTTACTACGTTTTTGAAAAATATGCATGCTTGCTTTTGAAATAACTCTGTTTAAAAAATGCTACCCCCAATTATTTGAATAGGATCTTCAGACCGAGCAAAGCAAGTCAAGAAATCCGACGGAGGCGTGAACCAACCTCCCCCCTACAGAACTCACGATTTTTCTTTGAATGCAGGATAAGGAGTATGCATACCTTGGGATCACCGTCTTCATAAGAACAAGGATACCGAACTCATTTCCAGCTAAGAAATACTTTGCTACCATCTACTATTTGTTCTATGCATGAGACTAAGTTCTGTATCCATTTGGATGAGGCTAAGCCCTGCCTCCATATCTGCATAAGGCTAAACTCTGCCTTCATTTGCATGGGACTAAGCCCTGTCCCGCATCTTGCATGAGACTAAGCTCGGTCTCCATCTGCATGGGACTAAGCCCTGTCCCGAGTCTTGCATGAGGCTAAACTCTGCCTCCTATTTGCATTTCTGCCGAGACTAAGCGTTGTCTCTCTGGAACTATCTATTTTGCTCTTCTTTGGGCTAAGCTTTTCCCTCAACCTCACAAGACTAAGACTTGTCTTGCTGATTTTAGCATCATATTATTGCATCTCATGGGCTGAAATATCGCGAACTTGTCCAAAGGCGTCATTGTCTAAAGGCATCATCCTCATAGCCGGAAGACACCATGTCATGGCCTGAGGATCTCTCAAATTTTCATATCATTATTCAAAAGTGTCATGGTTTGGAGGCACATTTTCATGGCCCGATAACATCATTTCATGGCCTGCGAATCCCTCACTGAACACTTTATGGCCCGGGACATCATGGTCTAAGGACGTCATCCTCAACCGTCCGAACACAACTCTCATGGTCTAAAGGGAATCTGCATCATGTTTAAATTCCCGCGCAAATATATGCTCGTAGCATCTCTTTATTAGCAGGTGACCCGATAAGCAATCGCTACCCATATAGGAGCAATCCCGCTCCGATTCCTTCAACTATCTCAAACCTGACTGCTCACCATAACCATTCTTTCACCTATCCCTAAATCTCGTGTATGTTCTTGTGATTACTTCATTGGTATATTCCGCCGATGAATCCAGAACTACACACGACCTGATTCTTGTAAAACCAGGGATATGTAGGTAGCTCAGGAACCAGAGTGCCGCCTAAATCTCTCAAACCATCTCGCTCGGTCAAAATTGGCCATCATATCTTTACCCGACAACTCTTTCATCCTTCCGGGTAAAGAGGGGTAGCTGTTGATACACAATTTTTTCCTATAATATTTTTTGAAAATGCATATACACCTTCAAAGCTATGCATTAGCATCAATTGATATTTTTCATAATTTCTACATTTTTTAAATTAATTTATCCAGTATTTTATTTATATAAATAATTACAAAATTGCATCACGAATGACTTTATAACATTTCATGATTTAATTTTGCTGTTTATAGTCATATTAAGTTCAAATTATTTCACAAATGGTCAGATTTACACCTTTTGGTTACAATTGCAATAACTTTGCAAGTATGGCCCTTGCATACATTATTGTGTTATTTTACTAGAAAATGGCTCATTGTATTTTTTGGAATATTGAATAATTATTTTAAAATATTTCTATGCATGAAAATTATTTTTATAATTTGTTAATTATTGTATAAATCAATTTTTATTCAATTACTTGGGGTTTTAATAAATAACCCCATTGTTTTCAGACCTAACCCCTCTCTAACCAGCCCAAAACCTCTTTTAAAATTATCCCAAACCCCTTTGGCCCAAATACACACCCGCCCGACCCAATTGCCCATTTAATCGTGGTCGTTGATCATTTTGATCAACGGTCCACAAACACCCTTCCATAATTAAACCTAACTTCCCCCCCCCCCCCAAACCCTCTCATCCTCTCCATCTTATCACTCGTCGTCATCATCTCCTTCGTCTCTCAAACTCTCTCGACCTAAACCTAATTCCGAGCACCGTCACCGGCGTAAACCTCCACCTTATGATACTTGTATGCCTTCTCCGGTCGGCCCTGGTCTTCTACACGCCATGGCTCTTTGATTTCTGGGATCCTTGAGAAGATCTCAAAGAACCTAACCGGTTTTGGTTTGAAACTTGTTTATCAGCCTGTCTCAGGCCATTTTTCGTTTATGAGTAAGAACTTCTTCTTGTTTTGTTACGAATATATGGTTTCTTGACCTATTCTCTCATCTCTACTACTTTTCTGAAAACCCTAGTCTATTACTATCGATCCTTCTCATATCTGTATAGATCTGGGATGAATCGAGCACTATTACAAGTTTTCCCTTAAAAATTTCTGGTTGAACTAACTATTCTGACTTTTCCCTAAATTGGGGTTCGTCCCAAATTTTTTTTCAAAGGTCTTTCTGACTTCTAAGTGTTTAATCAATTATTCTTTCATCTTCTTGACTGAGTTTTGCAAGAGTATTCAAACCCTAGTTGATTCTATATAATATACTGATTTTTCCAATCTTTGCTTCGATTTTGGGTCTTTCTGTGTTACCAATCGTATTAATTTACTCTGTCTCTCGGACTTAAACATGTTCTTTGTCAAATCCAGTATTTTGTGGTTTTTGCCCTAATTCATCTCTGTTAGGGTTCGAACCTGCTTTTCCGGCTAAGTTCTATATTTCTGTGAGGTCTTACCTAGTTTAATTCTATTTATGGAATTTGGTAATTCTTACTGATTATTTCCTATTATGCTGCCCTGTTAAGTTTGTGTGCACAAATCATGTTTGATTTCTTATTTATAACTTTAATTGGTTATCTCTGCCTTAACTGATTGCCCGTATAATTTTGTGATTTGTACTGATCCTTTATTTGATATGATTGGGATTCTTGCCTTAATTAAACTCTCTTGTTGTTACCATTGGTCAATTACCCCTAATTAAGGGGGTCTATTCTGAACTCCTCTATGTAATTGGATTCTGTGACCCTATGATTTCCCTAATTGACTGATTTCTGATTTCTTTTACCTTATTTGTTCATCTCCTTAAAATGCTATATATACACTCTTATTTTACCTCTCAAGACACGGACAATTAGTTCAGAATACACACACACACACTCAAACTCTTTCTTCTTTCTCTGCTACTTGTGCTAACTGTTGGACTAGCCGGCTGAAAGCCAAGGCTAGACAGTGGAACTCTATTTACTTTACATTCTGCACTTTGCTTCCTTAACTGGTATGTCTCTAGTTCAATTCTGAAACTCAACTTTATGTGTTCCATGTCTGTTAATCCATGTCTCCTTCTGCACTAACTTAATGGCTTATGTATTTAAGTGTCTTCCTTTTTACTGCTTTATTCAGCATGTTTAAATTATGTCCTCTCTTGTTTAAGTATGTAATCAGCATGTCTAGGTCTCACTTGTTTGTTTGATACTTGGCCAACATGTTTATATAGTCTCTGTTTACTCCCCTCAACTAGTATGCTCTTGACTCCTAATGTATTTGATTGATCCTAATTGGTACGACTAATGCACCCCTATCTTCAACATGACTATTTCCATCCTCTATCTCTATGTCTTAATTGCCTATTACCATAACTGACTTGTTAAGTCTCCGAATCAGTAAAATCCTAGTTGTTCTATGCATTTGTTGTCCCATATGCTCTCCCCTTGTACCCTGTTCATGTGTTTCTAATGTGAGCTCTCTATGTTCCTAACCCCTTGACCCCTGTTTATAAAGCTGTTTGTTAAATGGTTGTGAGTCTAGGCATTCTATGATTGTGTGATTGTATGTTGAATCTTTGTTCTTCTTAGAATTGATTTCAAAACTGTTTTCACCCTAACATCTTCCTAAATCTGTTTCTATTCCTAAAAACCTCTTCATTCCTAAAGTTTTATCTCTACACTGTTTACTAAAGTTCTTTCAAACTATATCAAGCACTCTCACTTCTACTCTAAGATTATTAAGTTTTGTCCCTCCAGTGTGTGTACTGCCTAGGAATCCATGAGATTCCTCCGAACTCTGGCATACTGGGGCTGGACCTTCCACACTGCACATAACTAATGCTCTATTTAAGAAAAGGTCTTGGCGTGAGCATTTCCCGGGATCCCTAAGGTCCTTAGGGAACTTTGACACACCAGGACACCCTGTTGGCTATGAGACTCTGGGCATCTGAGACTGTTTTGAAGGCCTGGTATTCCCAGGTTTACTTTGGGCTTAATTCAGTCTCTCTATAGTATAGTTTATATTTATTTATGTAATTCATTCACTTCTGGTCTATAATAATCACCTTTGTAAACAGATATTGGGGGAAATTAGTAAAAAGGGGAGGCATTCTTATATGATATTTTGTGGGGAAACCGAGTAGAAATCATGCTTTAGGTTTATATTGTGTTTACTTGCATTATACATCATGCCTTAGGTTTATACGGTGTTTACTTGCATTAGAAATCCTTCTTTAGGTATATATTATGTTTACCATGCTTTTAGATCACTTGGCCTGCCAGAAAACATGTTACAGGCTCATCACTTCACGAAATTATGCTTCTGCATAAGTCATAATCACCTAGAAATCTTGTTATTAAGTTACTGCTGTCATTCTGCCTATTAAAATATCCATCCTCTATGTGCATTAGAAATCCTGCCTTAGGATAATCATGTTTACTGGTTTTGCATACTAGACAATATGTTATAGGCTCGTCATTTCATTTAGCATGAAATTTTGCTTCTGCGTAATCACCTAGAAATCCTGTTATTACTACTGTAATTCTGCCTAATAAAATGACGATTCTCTATGTGCATTAGAAATCCTGTTTTAGGACTGTATTTGCATTTGCTTTAAATCATGTCAGTATCGCCTAAATAAATGATTGTTTTGTCTATAAACATTTTTTAAAAATAGCCCTAACACATAGACACCATGTTCTAGTATAAATATGCATGAGATCAACTTTTGTAACATTCAGCATCTAGACCAACATGCCTATAGGACTTAATAATTTCAAGTTATTTTTAACTAATTCCCATAATTCTAATTGCATGTTTATAAGGTATTACATATTCACGCCTAGGCAAGCCTTAGGTGATTAAGGTCTTATAAAACTGTAAAATTGTGCTCTTTTTTTTTGTGAAATTGCCCAGGTTCAACAGGTACTAAAATCAGTAGGCAAACTAATTAGGTTTATGATACTTCGCTTTAAAACAATGTTGCATATTATCTACTTGTTATGCTCACCTAGATATTATGTTCTAGAACTTCTTGAAATACCTAAAACCTGTTGTTTGAGACTTGCTAATTATCTGTTTATGTGTGGAGGTAAACATGATCCCCCTTAATTGTTTTCTTACTTGACAGTCCTATATGTTCTTTGTTGTCGCTTAGATTTTCCCTTTTTAAACACCTTAGGAGAGTCTAGAACTTCCTAAAATTAGAGGTCTCGACACCTCTGAGACCACAAGGAAGGGACGAGTAAAGCACGCTTAGAGTTCGTTAATTAAAACCGCTTATATAACCGCTAAGGGGATGGTAATTGGGTAGTAAAAGGATATGATGATATGTGCGCAAATACCACGTGTAGCCCCTCTAGTTGAGGAAGGATTACCGGGTATTGTACAGATGTGATCCTATAGGCTAATAAACCTAGGACTTCCCTTTATTTATTTATGTGTGCTTAAACTGCACATATGTTAAATTTTCTTGTTTACATATGTGTCCTTAGATTGATTATCCGTCAAATCTCCCTTATCTTATATATGCTTAGTCTGCTCATTCGTTAAATGACCAATTCACAAAGTAAGTTTGTCCGGGACCCATCGTTGTGGACCTCGAGGGTTGCCTAACACCTTCCCCTCAAGGTAATTTCAAGCCATTACCCATCCTCTGGTAACGCAATCTGGTTTCATGAGTTACTTGCAATAGGTGCCCTAACGCACCTTAATCTGTTAGGTGGCGACTCTTCAACTTCTTGTACCCCTTTTCCAAAAGGAAACGAGTTGTCCCAAAATGTCAAAACCCGGACTCTGCGAGAAAAAAAGGAGGCGTGACAGCAGCCATGCCCCAACCTTTAGCCTCAGTTCCTCCAGCAACACCTATTACAGGTTCTACCTCAGCTTTGCAGCAAGTGCTGATTCCCGTTGCTCTACTATCCGTGCTGCGAGTCTCCCTGACACTGGAAAGCCTTAACAACTGTATATAGACAGCTACTGAGTGAAAAAGCATAACATAGCAGTGAGGAAAATAGTGAAAACATCCCCCAAGGGGTAAACAAGTCGGCACTAG